>VDFB02012647.1:0-15955 GCA_007258455.2 Sequoia sempervirens
ACACTTGAAATGCTTTCAGCCTATCGACCTCAAAAATAGAGCCACTAGGGTTACATGGCTTGAATCCATGGCCTGTAAAGAAAACACAAAGAATACAAACAAAGCTTACAATGTCAGAATATGTTTCAGAGTGCTTCATTAATTCAAATATTTTGAGCGCAACCTTGCAAAATCCATTTTGTTCACATCCTGCAATTATTGCATTCCATGAGATGACATCTCTTTGGGGCATTCCATCAAAGAGTCCACATGCCTTGTGTACGTTTCCACATTTTGCATACATGTCTAATAGAGCATTTCCAACCATAATATCTTACAAAAATCCCTCATCCATTATACTTTGATGGATGTTCATACCCATATCCAAAGATTCCATTTTGGCACAAGCAAGGAGGATGTTGGCATAGGTTGTGGAATCTTCACACTTGCTAATTGCATTTTCTTGAGATTTTCTAAATCCTTTTCAGCAAATCCATTTTGTGCATATCCCACAATCATCATATTCCATGAGATGACATCTTTTTCAGGCATTATGTCAAATAGTTCACATGCCTTGTATATGCTTCCACATTTTGCATACATGTCTACTAAGGCAGGTGCAACTACAACATCTGACAAAATTCCTCTATTATTTATGCTTTGATGGATGTTTATACCCTATTCCAAAGCCCCCATTTTGGCACAGGTAGGAAAGATGCTAGAAAAGGTTGTGGAATTTGGCTTTTTACCTGCCAATTGCATTTGCTTGAAAGTTTCTAATGTGTTTTCAACAAACACATTTTGTGCATATCTAGCAATAATTGCAGTCCAAGAGATGACATCTCTTTGAGGCATTCTATCAATAACTTCACATGCTTTCTCTATGCTTCCACATTTTGCATACATTTCAACCAAAGCATTTCCAACTATAATATCAGATGAAAATCCCCTTTCTATTATGCTTTGATGGATGTCCATACCCTATTCCAAAGCTTCCATTTTGGAGCAGGCAGAGAGAATGTTGGAAAAGGTTGCAGAGTCTGGCTTTAAACCTACAAATTGCATTTGCTTGAAAGTTTCTAAAGCCTTTTCAATAGATCTAATTTGTGTATATCCTACAATTATTGCAGTCCATGAGACCACATTTCTTTGAGGCATTTTTTTGAACACTTCAATTGCCTTGTCTATGATCCCACATTTAGCATGCATGTCTACAAGAGCAGTTGCAACTACAATATCTAACAAAATTCCTCTATCCTTTATGCTTTGATGGATTTCCATACTTTGTTCCAAAGCTCCTAATTTGGCATAGGTGAGTATGATACTGGCAAAGGTTGCGGAGTCTGGCTTTACACCTACCAATTTCATTTAATTGAAAGTTTATAAATCCTTTTCAAAGAGTTCAATTTGTTTGTATCCTAAAATCATTGTAGTCCATGAGACCATATTTCTTTGAGGAATTTTTTCAAACAATTCACATGCTTTGTCTATGTTTCCACATTTTGCATACATGTCTACAAGGGTTGTTGCCACTACAACATATGGAAAAATTTCTCTATCCTATATGCTTTGATGGATGTCCATACCCTATTCCAAAGCTCCCATTTTGGCACAGATAGGGAGGATGCTAGCAAATGTTGTGGAATTTGGCTTTACACTTGCCAACTACATTTTCTTGAAATATTTTAAAGCCTTTTCAAAAAATATGTTTTGTGCATATCCTAAAATCATTGTATTCCATGAGATGGCATCTCTTTTAGGCATTCTATCAAACACTTCACATGCCTTGTGTATGTTTTCACATTTTGCATACATGTCCACCAGAGCATTTCCTACTACAATATCGGGAAATAGTAGTAGTACACTCGAGGGGACTCAAATTGAACATTAAGTGTTGTGATGAGAATTTATAGTTGAATTCCTTCTCTTATGATATTAGTGGAAGTGTTTATTTTTATATCTAGTGAAAATTATCTTGTATGACCTTTAGAACTATTAGGGAAGTTGGTTTATTTTATGGTAGGTTGAACGTATTGTATATAGTCTTCTTTAGGATATATTTTCCTTGTGGGATATTCCATTTAGCTTAGATGACCTGATCGAAGGGTATGTCTACCATCATGTTTTCCCAAGATATTCACTTTTCCTTGTCTATTGGGTTGCTTTAGCAACAAATTTAATTTTTTTGTAGGAAATTGAACACAACTCTCCACCATGAAAGCCCCAAGAATTCATGACTTGAGCTTGTTCTATTTGACAAATTATTGTTGATAATCTTTATGGTCTTTGAGGAAGATAGTTCATTTTACTTTAGGTTTTGACTTCTATGTGTGATCTTTAATGTTGTTGTGGTGGTTTGTTTATTTTATGGTTGGTTTAACTTTTACATTTCTATGTGCCTCATGCTAAGTAGTAGCCCCTCCCATATGCTCAATATTGTTTTCCAATTTGTTATAAATTCTTGGTTCAATTCTAAATTGTGATTGTATCATGTGGAGCTTGAAACTATAGTTGTTCTTTGGTTATTCACAAGCAAGTATGTGCCAAATTTTTATTTATTCGAGTATTGTCTGGAACTAGTACTCTAGGTGGCTTATTTGAATGCTTTGTTTCATTATTTGATTGTCTTCCTCTTTATCTAGTTAGTTGGAGAGCCTTCTTGTTATGGTAGCTAGAGTATGGTCTGATGATCCTAGTTTGTAGCTTGAAGCAACAACTCAATTTCAAAAGCTACTATCAATTGGTAAATTTGTTTAATTTATGTTACTTAGGCGATTATGAATTACTTTCCATTTCACTTACATGACACTAGTTATGATTGATGCATGTTTTTGTTAATAGAGCATAGTCCTCCCATTGAGGAAGTTATTGAAGTGGGTGTGGTCCCATGTTTTGTAGAGTTTCTGACAAGGTAGGACTTTCCCCAACTTCAAGTTCCATTCACAGTTTTGTTTTGAAATTTTCTAGGTTAAATTTTGTTTGTTAGAGTGCACAATTTTTTATGTTAATCTTATCATTATGTCTTTTGTGCATGGATTTTTTTGGTAAAGTAGAGGAACATAAGGAAGAAATTTTTTTGAGTTATATTGATTTTGTTGGTTTTCACCATCTTTTATAAAAATTGTGACACTATTTTTTTGTTTCCAGGAAAAGGATTCTTTAAGTACTTATTCAATTTTTTGGCTTTGTTCTTGCTTGTAGTTTGAGGCAGCATGGGCATTAACAAATATAGCTTTAGTCACATCTGATCATACTCAAGTAGTCATTGACCATGGAGCAGTACCAATTTTTGTACAACTCCTTAGTTCTCCAAGTGGTTATGTTTGAGAGCAAGTTAAATTTTGCAAATTGTTTCTATTCTCTATCATTTGAATCTATATTTATGAAATTTTGAAATTCATCGTATTTGATATATTGTTGTCCTAATGTTTTTGTTAGGCTATCTAGGCATTGGGTAATGTGGCTGGTGACTCCCCAAAATGTAGAGATCTAGTTATTTCTCATGGTACTCTCATGCCACTTCTTGCTCAATTGAATGAACATGCTAAGCTTTCAATGTTGAGAAATGCAACATGGGCTCTGTCTAATTTCTGCCGAGGGAAACCACAACCAGCATTTGAACAAGTATATCAGTTCACCCATGTCTTTCCTTGTTTTAACTTGAATAATTTTTATATTATTGTTTGTTTCAAGCACTTGTTGAATTACATTTTTCCCTCAGATAAAGCCTACTCTACCTGTGCTTGAGCAGCTTATTCATTCGAATGATGAAGAAGTTCTAATATATGCTTGTTGGGCTATGTCTTATCTCTCAGATGGGACAAATGATAAAATTCAAGTTGTTATTGAGGCTGGTGTCTATCACAGGCTTGTTGAGCTCCTGTTGTAAGTATAAATAGTTAGTTTGTTATGGTAGAGATAGGTGTTCTATTTCCCTTCAATGTTAAACAATATCTTGGGTAATACTTTCCTATGCTAGTTATATATTAATTGGTAAGGCACGAGAAATAATGGATGGCATGACTTAGATTAATCTATTTGGCTCCATGTTTGGATTGTTATACGTGTTTATAACATGCACAATTGCTTTGTTTTGGATATTTTGAAAAAATATATGTATGTTTATGTTTACATCAATAGAGTAGATAAAATCAAAGAGTTTAAATGCAGAAGACAATACACAAATTAAATTCTATCAAGCACCATGAAGTACAAACTAGAATGAAAAATAAAAAATAAACAAATAACATGCAAACCGATTTTCAAACTAGTGTTGATTGATCTCCATGGCTCTTCTCCATCTGCACAAGGATGCAAGATTTTGAAGGTTGATAAGGAGGAATGTTGGTTGCTCAATTCTGCAGCATAACAATGTGATAAAGGTTTGAAGGAGAATGATGGATGAAAGATAGAATATTTGAAGAATAATTTTGACAGAGTGAGGATACTTAAGAATCAACCCCCTAAATGAATTGTGAGAGGTTGTATTTATAGAGTTTTCGAAGGATTGTGATTGGCTAATATGATCAATGGCTATGATAATTCTTGAAAGCGAGATCAAGCAGTGTGGATGAAACTAAGAAAAGATAAGAGAAAAACGAAAAGGCAAAGCTTTTGTTTTCTTTTTCAAAGAAAGATAAGATAAGATGATGTGTTTTGCTGAAAATGATGGGTGGATAGGGTAGGAAGTTGTTGCCCCAAGTGTGGTGGCATGAAGATCAGCCTACACATGATGCCTGTTGCTATGAACATCCATGGTACTTATCAAGGCACGTTTACCAAAGTTTTCACTTGGATTGAATGAGGGATTTTCTTTTACTCTTTGCATTCCAACTTTGTTTATTTTAATTTTGACTTTTTTTTTTGGATAGGAGAAGGAGAATATGGATGGGAGGGACTCAAGTGTCTAGTTCTGTGAAAGGTGATAGTCCCACTAGATATGGATGTCATTGCATTGACCATGTCAAATGTCATTATGCTCATAAATGTTGGTAAAGGATGACATGAAAGGGATGGATTAGGTAGATGGCGGACTATGAAAGGCTTATGCAAGAATGGATGGGGAATAGTGGATGATGATGTGGATTGAATAGGACTTGTAAAAAAAAAAATGGATGAAGGGTTTATGCAAAAGCATGGACTATAGGGAGGTGATTGGGAAGATATGTAGGATAATGCTTGAAGGATGGGGAGATGGAGGTATGTGGGATTGTTTTGAAATGGAAGGGAACCATGACCAATGGTTGCACACACTGTGATAAACGTTGAAGCTTTTGATGTGGATGAGGTGTAGGAAGCAATGAAGATGTCTGCTTAGGAGGTGGAGGGTGAAGTGATTTAGGTACCCACATAGACTTAGTATTTTTATGATTTTTATTTTTCTTGTGGGTTTTAGGAATTTGAAACTTTTGAATGGAATGAGAATGTGGGATGGAAGTGGAGGGTTGGGATTTTTGTGATGTGAATGCCTCATTTGACTTGATTTCTTTTTTCTTAGGTACCCAAACCATTTTAGTTTTGGTCTTTTCTTTTGGAGGTATGGGCTTATATACCTTTTTGGATGTATTTTGATTTGAGTTTTTATATTGATGTCCTAAGGCATGAGAACCCTTAGGATTTTTGAATTTACAAGTAGAGGCATTGAAATTATTTCTTTTGAATCCCATGGATATGGTGGAATGGGTGGAAGCTTCATGTTTATACAATGTGTGCATTTGTTGGTCATGATTAGGAATGTTAGGGTATTTATGGATGGAGGGATAAGATGATTGAATGGTAGGGATATTAGGTGTTGGGAGAAGTGGAGGTAAAGTTGATGGAGGGATATTAGGAGTTGGAAGAAATGGTGGAAAATTTGATGGTGGAAGGTGTATGGTCACATGCTTTTGACATTTGTAAGATGATGGAGGAGGGATGGCAACATATGTTTTAGGGATACGATAGGCTCTATGATGGAAAGTGGTGGACTTAGGATGGATGGAGGAAGTACCAACATCTTTAGGTTGTTGTCCTTGGGGTGTATGTTCCAAGGCCATAAAGAGCATGGAGGGACTTTGACGATGGGCTCCAAAATACCTTGTTCACGAAGGTCTAGACCTTTACCTTGGTGGTTCATGTTTTGGAGTATGCAATGGACAATGGGACTAGGTGTAGGTGGAACACTAGACACAAGTTCCTTATTGGATGGAGAAAATGGAGCAAGAGAAGATAATGGTTGTTTTATTCTAGGAGAACACTTGCCTCATGAATGAGGTGGAAAGATCAGAAATGAGATGGGGATGGAGGAAGTGCAATGGGAAGTGCGATAGTGGGTGGAGGATCATTAGGATCTTTATTAGCATTGTGTTCACTTAGATCCAAGTTATTTGTTTGATCTTCTATGTGTGTTTGGGAGGCATATGTCTCATCAAGGGAAGTGGATGTTTGTGCATCATGGATGGGTGAGGTGGAAATCTTGACCATGGAATGCATAAAGTTGGCTAAGAGGATCATCATGGTCTTCTTGATCATAAAAGGGGTCTTGATCAAAGATGAAAGATTGATCACGAATAGTATCAGGTATGTTATGAATGGAATCATTGGGAGGGTGTTGATCTTTATGTGGATGAGGGGGTAATGTTTCCGCATGTTTAGGATTGTGCTCTTGAAATACCTCGCGACTTATTAGAATGGAGGTGGAAGGGGATTTCTCATGGAGAGACTTGTCATGTTCTTGATGGTCAACAACATAGAAGCATGATAGAGGGTGACTTGGACTTATGAGGGGAGACTCTGGAATTGGCTCAAGGGGTTGTGGATGACATGGTTGGCTTGAAGGACTTGGCATGATGTTTGAGGATTCTTTTGTATGTTCAGGTATATGTGTTGAATGACATGGTGACAATTGATTCCTTGCTCGTAGCCTTTGGGTCACATCCTTTGTAGGTGTATGGGTGGAAGGTGTGGGCTTAGGGTTTTGGTTTTGATTGGATGATGGTAAGGGTGCATGAACTAGATTGGTGTTTCCCTTGTCGAAAGTGGCATTAATACTTGAGGAATTTTGGCCTTGTTGCAAGGTAGAACTTAAGTTCACATGTGTTTGTTGTGATGTGGCTTGATAGGTTGATGTGGCATTGACATATGAAAAAGTGGATGGATAAGATTGGTATGAGGTGGAAGGAGAAGCCCCTCGAAGTCTGATTTTAGGTTTTGGTTTTGTTTCATTATTTGGACTATAGAAAGGGACTCCTTGAATTATGATCTCGGGCTTAGGTTTAGGATTGGGCTTGTTTATGATTATGACCATTTTGACAAGTGGTGATGGTGATGATGTGGAATGATTAGATTGGAAGACTTGGATTGATTAGGGTTGATGATGATTGGATATGAATGTGTTGGAAGAATGTGTAGAGTGACTTTATGTGTTTGGTTTTTAGCTTGATTGGACAATGTTTAAATGAATCACACATGTACAACCATAAATCACTCACGCAAAGACACATAAGAAAGTTTGAATTTTGAAATTTGAATAATGTAATAACAAGCACACATAGAAGACACACCAACAAGCCCTATGACTAGTCAAGTGGGGTATGTCCAATTAAGTCTCAAGCTAGTTTGCACAAGGTTGACTAAGGAATGATTTGAAAGAAAAATTCTGCCAATAAGCTGGGAGAAAGGGGTAACCCACCCTTCACCTTCACTTCCCAAAGGTATAAAGTTCTTTGGGGCTTAGCTCAGAGTGACAAGATTCCAACTTCCAAACAAGCGTGTCTTTCGATTCACACTTTGATTGAGGTCATCCCTTGGAGGGGTGTGTGCTCCAAGCAGGCCTCCTAAAAAGGGTATGACAAAAGCGAACCAAGTGAGGTGTTTTGGAAGACACACACACTTGATTCACGCTCACAGTGATTAATTTCCCTTTAGAAAATTGAAATGTTTAGAAGAAAACAATGAAGCACTCATTCTTTTTAGATCCCAAATCAAGATGTGATGGAAGACAATGATTAATTTTAGACCCAATTTTTGAAATGTGATTGAAGACAAGATTTTTTTTTTAAACCAATTGCAATGATGTGATCAAACAAGATTTGATTTTATGTCCCAAATTGAAAGATGTGACAAACAAGATTAAGAGATGAAGGATGAAACAAGTGCACCTAGTTATTTTCACTCTCCAAATTGATGTTGTGACTGATTCCAACACTTTTCCAACTCCGTATGATTCACCAACAAGTCACAAGGACAAAAGAAACAAATTAAAAATCTGTTAGAAAAAAAGTCATATGTGCTGAAGAATATATGAAAATTTGAGAACTTTAACTCTTTAAAAATTGATAAAAACCAGCACCATTGGATAGTTTATGAAATTATACCCCAAAATCAAAAAAAATCAGCAGAAAAGACCAAAAATGATGAATCACGGTATTTTAAGAATGACCAAAAAATGTTGAAGCAGTGTAAACAACCGGACCTCATATGCACTAAAAAATTCGGATGCGCTAAAGAGAGTCGAGATCATGAAATAACCAGATGCGCCCAAGAACATAACGGATCGTAGAAAGAAAATAGCAAATCGCCGAAAAGTAACCCCGGATCTTGTGAAACCCGAGAACCAGAATCATAAGAAAAAGACACTATAGCTAATTAAATTCCTAAATGCTCTTCAGAAATTCCCATATGCGCCATTTTGTTCCCTAAATGCTCTTCAAAAATTCCCATATGCGCCAAAACACTCTTCATATGTGCTAAAGTACTTGCAAAATAAATTTTTTTTGAATCTCCCATATGCACTGCCGAATGTCAAAAAACCTGCAAGAAAACCTGCAAGAAAGAAGTCTAAAATGGGGGCATAGGCCCCACGGTGGGTGCCAAAATGTAGATAGGTAGATAATCCAAAGAGTTTAAATGCATTGAAGATAATAAACAAATTAAATCCTATCAAGCACCATGAAGTACAAACTAGAATGAAAATAAAAATAATAAACAAAGAACGTGCAAACCGATTTTCAAACTAGTGTTGATTGATCTCCATGGCTCTTCTCCACCTGCACAAGGATGCAAGATTTCGAAGGTTGATTGTTGGAGGAATGTTGGTTGCTCAATTCTGCAGCATAACGATGTGATAAAGGTTTGAAGGAGAATGATGGATGAAAGATAGAATATTTGAAGAATAATTTTGACAAAGTGAGGATACTTAAGAATCAACCCCCTAAATGAATTGTGAGAGGTTGTATTTATAGAGTTTTCAAAAGCTTCTGATTGGCTGATATGATCAATGGCTATGATAATTCTTGACAGATCAAACGGTCGAAGATGGATGAAACTGAAGAAAAAGATAGAAGAAAAACAGAAAACAAGCTTTGTTTTCTTTTTCAAAGAAAGATAAGATAAGATGATAGAAAATAATCTTTTTTAGAAGATATTAGAAAGATTTAAAGATGATAAATAATGAATTAAAAATTCAATTATTTACTTGTGGATGACATGCAACTTTTCTTAATTAAATAAAATATTTAATTAAGCTTTTAAAGAAAGCAGAAGAAAGTGATAAGAAGAAAGCTTTAATTAGGATTTTTGAAGAAAGCAGAAGATATCATATTAAATAAAATATTTAATTATGATATGAGAAGAAAACAGAAGATAATAAAATATCTAGTTGTGATTTAGAAAGAAAGCATAAGATCTTTAATTAAATAAGGTTTATTTAATTAAATCACATTTATGAAATTAATTAAATGAAACATTTAATTAATTAGAAGAAGAATTTAAAATAGAAGAAAAAGAGATATTTAAACTTAATTAAATCAAAAGATTTAATTTAAATTAAACAATGATAATTAATTTAAATAAATAAAATGTATTTATTTAATTAATTAAGTGAACATATGAAAATAATTAAATAAAAATAAATTTATTTAATTGATAGAAGAATAAGATGAATGAACAATATAATTAAATTAATTAAATTTAATCATATGTAAAGATTTAGAAAACTAATTAAATAATAAATATTAAATTAATTGCCGGGATTATAGACATGACCCTTTTTATGCGTACAACATCCATCCCTCTCCATCTGTCCTTATATTATCTCTTCGAACAGTGGGCAATATTGTAACTGGTGATGATATACAGACTCAGGTATAAGTTTATATTGACATTTTCTTTAGATTTTCATATCAATAATTAATTATTCTTTTTGCAAGTGTATGATGTTGTCATTGTACTATTTCATTGAATTATGGTGTTTTATTTAATTTTAGTACATACTCAACAATCAAGCACTTCCTTTCCTATTATCTCTCCTAACCAATAATCAGAAGAAGAGCATCAAGAAGGAAGCTTGTTGGACCATTTCAATCATAACCAAAGGCAACAAAGAACAAATTCAAGTCTTTCTATTTGTTATCTAGACTAGAGAAGCATTTTTGTTGAATGGTGTGAAACTAAATTATTTTAAATCTTGATAATGTAATTGATTATGTCATATGCGTAAATCTGGATAATAACTTCATTTTTATATCAATTGATATATATGCCCTTGTAAACAACAGTTCAAAGAGGTTATATTGTTATATTTTTTTATCTAATAACATTGTGCTAAAAGTATGAAGCCATAGATTTGTTTTGAACATTTTTCATAATCAAAGTAGATTCTTGTCGAAAAATGTATTTTCACATCCTTTTAATATTCCACTGTCTTACTTGAGAGCCACCTTTGAGTTAGTCCATGCCTTATTGTGTAGGCTTTGAAAGAAACATCATCATGACTTAATCCTTTTCTTGACTGATAATGTCTTTCCTTTCAAGCTCACATTATATCTATCTATATCTATACTTCAAAATAAAATGCTTGATGCCAAAGCCTAAAGGTGAACTAATTTTTGCAATGGAAAATACATACAAAAACTAAAGTCATAATATTATTATCTTTGGAGGACTTATGTAAATGTTTCACAATCTACTAGTTTAATGCCATCCATGAGTTCATTTAATTTACATTTGTATAATCTATGCATATTTTCATGGGCATTGAGGTTGGTTGGTTTTTGAACTACTTTGATAGAGTCACTTGTTTTATGTACTTCAACCCATTTGGAGCATTTTGGTTTCCACATTGCTTGTAATTGATGATTTTCTTATTTCCTCTATAGAAATAATTTTTCCTTCTAATATTGAGAAACTACCTCATATTCCAGGGTGTTGATCTCACTAGTGCCAACTTATAAAGTGCTAATCTTGAAGGAGAAAATTTGAAGGTATGAGATATGACAAAAAAAGTTGTAATTTTTGTATATATTGCATTAATGATTAATTGATATGCTAAGTTGTTGATTCTGGTATGGAATCAGGTATGGGTATAGGGTTCAGGTATGCTAGTACAACACTTTTTTTTCTTGGGTATAGTATGACTGGGTACAGCTGTATTATATATATCATACAGAATTGAAAATTTATTTGATATATCATATAATAATAATAACATTTGAATCTATGATAGTATGATAATTCATCATTGATCAATGGTAGTGATAAAGATAATATTAACTGCCAATTGATAGTTCAAAATTTTAATATTATGTCATATATGTTCAAGACTCCAAAGTCAAGATTCAAATGAAAATCATTCCAGTTACAAAATGTGAAAATAATATAGTAGAATATTTGTATTTTGGTCTTCAATCTTCTATCAAAACAATATAGATCAAATTAATCACTTGGTTCAACATGATTTGAACCACAAGCTAATGCAGTGCCACTTCCACTGGGTACATTATGTGTAGGAACCTCATCATCTTCTGCACTTTGACAAACTCTACAATAGATGCATCCAAGTTGGCACATTGAGGGGTTATATCCCAATTTTTTGTTGCCCTTTCCTTGTAGTCATCTTCCTTATGTGATAGGAGATGCAAGTTGGAATGGATATAGATAAAGTCTTCTATTTTTTTGTAGCCAATGATTGAGTGGATAAAGGAGCATATACTTCAATGATGCTCAATTGAATAACTTGCAACCCCTTGATTGAATAGGTAACATCCTTGTTTCCATAAAACATGAAACAAATACGTTCCTTATTTTGTAACATATCTATCTTATATTTATTTTGTAATATATCTATCCTATCAAGAAAATGTCCTCTGATCAGGTTATTAATTTGTCCAAATTCAAAAATGATTATTAGATTTTGCTCATGAATATGTTATTTTGTATAGGAATTTACAGCAATGGACTCTATGGAAATAGAGTTCACATGTGTACATGTGGCTTGTGATGATTTTCTAATTGCTTCTAAGTTGTTTGCACCTGCTATGGTTTTGTATAACAAACTCAGTACTAATTTTAGGTTTTAGCTCAATAACAATAGGAAAATAGCCATAATAGCCATTCTATTGAAAAGGAATAATTAAATCTCTCATTGTAAGCACATGTGAGGCTTACCATGTATAGTTAGTCAATTTTTCAAGAGCACCTTTCCAAAAACCTATTGGTTATTAAAATTAAAAACTATCAGAACAAGCTCCAGTTCACCAAATGTTTCATAGACTAATAAATTATCAAGCAGCTATCTTGATCTTCTAAATTGTACAAGATAAAGCTCAGTTTTCTAGGTCAAGGAAGTGGAAAAACACAGAGTTTCTGGTTTCACATCATCTTGCTAATGCGTATAGAAGTTTTAGGGAGTTTGTACGTGAAATTTACTCTAGTTTTGTTCAAATATTGGTTCCAATTTTGTGGCAGAGCATGTGCCCTAAACACTACTTTTCAATATTATGGAGATTTCCTATTTTTGACTGAGTTCCTTATTGAACACAATTTGATACATGTTTATGATGATTGACTAGATGCCCTAATGGTATAGTTTCTTCCCAAGTTTATAATCAAAGAAATTCATTCCAAATGTATATAGAGACACAGATTTGATAACTGTTAGGCTGATTCAAGCAATTTTGCTTTATGAAGTTCCAATGGAAGAGTCTGGGAAGGTTCCAAAATATTATTTCATTTAAGTGATTTGATCTTGTTTGTTTGATGATTGGATAATGGTCCCATAATCTTGGTAGACCAGCATGGTGGGTTCAATATCCATATATTCATCTCCCAAAAAGGTCTCTATTGTTAGCATGGGCATCTCCAACATGGAGCCTGATAGCAATCAGGAACACCATTCAACCTTAGTTAGACAAATTTCTCAAAAAATAGGCTTCAATCCTCAAGGACTCTGAAAGTTGAGAATTCGGTGTCTAGAACATAGATCTCTTCAAGAAATGCATGGAACCAGCTAAGAAGTGTTTGCAAGATGTGAAAATGGCTTGCTCACATCCTATGAGAAGATAAAACATAAACCCTAACAACCAGTGTGGCAAAAGATATTAGACAAGACTTCATTGAAGAAACATGGGCACATCGATGGGAATCATTGTGTGGTCTCTTTGATATGGAAAAATACAAAAGAGCACATGATTGAATATTCTATTAGAGGGAGAAATGAATATCAGAGGGACAAAAATCTCAATTCCTCCAATACTCTGGTAAAAATTAGGCATATAATTCATCAGCGGGAGAAGTAAATTTTGACGGGACAAAAAGCTCAATCCCACTAATACTTAGATAATACAAACAAAGCTTACAATGTTACGATATGTTTCAGAGTGCTTCATTAATTCAAATATTTTGAGAGCATCCTTGCAAAATCCATTTTGTGCATATCTTGCAATTATTGCATTCCACGAGATGATATATCTTTGAGGAATTCCATCAAAGAGTTCACATGCCTTGTGTATGTTTCCACATTTTGCATACATGTCTAACACAGCATTTCCAACCATAATATTTGACAAAAATCCCCCATCAATTATGCTCTGATGGATGTTCATACCCTACTCCAAATCTCCCATTTTGGCACAGGCATGGAGGATGTTGGCATAGGTTGTGGAATTTGGCTTCACACCTGCTAATTGCATTTGCTTGAAAGTTTCTAAAGCCTTTTCAGCCAGTCATTGCAAAAATGAAGTAAATTGTAGCTAGTTTGTTATTCGTTAATCATTAATGAAGACTTGGAACCTATCATTCACTGAGAGGTTTGTTTCCTTAATGTTGCAAAAATAAAGTGCAAAATAATAAGAGCCCCCCTCATACATAGGGATAAGTGAGTATGGGAGTAGCAGGTCGCCGACTAGTTTCATTGTAATGGCTATCTCTAATATAGCTACAGGTGGTTGGTTCACCAAGCCTTTCCCAAAAGTGTCTACCCTTGTACTGATCTTATCAAATGTCGATGATGAATATAACAACTAGAAGTGATTAAAGTCATCCTATGGATAACTACAATTGTAATAACACACAATCATAAAATAGTCAATGTAGAAGAGAGATTAATTACTCAATTATTTAGAAACTTGTCTTTGAGGCATTCCATCAAAGAGTTCACGTGCCTTGTGTACCTTTCCACATTTTGCATACATGTCTAAAAGAGCATTTCCAACCATAATATTTAATAAAGATTAGATGTTTATGATTTTGTGTTGCCAATGCTCAAGGCTTACATGCTTGCACTCATTTTTTTAGAATTCCCAACTTTGAACCATAAACAACAATAAGGCTTTCAAAGCTATCACCATAGATTACCACTCCCAATATGTGTTATCATATTGGTCACACCTAAAATGAATGTGGTCCCATTGACCTAGAAAACTCTCCAACCATAGATGAGAGAAGGGGTTTCCACTGCTATACATAATCTTTCTTGTTTTTGAATGTAAAAGCTCAATTCTATTACCTATGTGCATACGGAAAGAGGATTTTTCCTACTCGAATGACGTGCTAGATCATTGATTAAGTCAAGATCCTATTTAAATTTCTTAAAAGAATGTAATAATGTGTTTTCACCTTTCTTTGAATCAACATATTCTCATCTTTCTTTGAATCAACATTTTCTCATCTAGAAAGTAATTTTAATGTTACATCCTTTATCATGTTTTTTGAAACTCCAAACTAGAAGGTCATATTTCTTTTAGATTTTATTCTATGGTAATAAGCAATACACCTTTTTTCTCGTAATTTTATTCATGAATAACTGTGCTAAGCTATTTGTCCTTCTCTTTCTTGATGTACATTGATACTAATAGTGTTGAATTTATTTTGATCCCAAGATCCCATTTATCCTAATTTAACTCTTCTAGTCCTATTTATTTAGATAGTGTTTCATACTATTCACTAGATTTTTTATGGTGAATAAATTTAAATAGAGTAGAAGATGAAATACATTTTCTCTTATCATATTTGGTATAGAATGATATATGGGATACTTACACAAAAATTTATGGTTGTAATATAATTTATGAAATAAGAAATAAGAGAATCAAACAAAACATGTTGACCATAAACAATCCCTAAATCAAACATACTCTTGATTTGTATAGGCCATGTTTCCCTGAAAGAAGCTTATATATGCATGTATTAACCAAAGAAATTGATGAACATTTAGTTTTCATTATTTGAATTTAAAAGTTTTGTTGAATGCTTTATAACTATTCTTAAACAATGTAGGCTATGGATGGAATTGATGCATATGCAAAGACAAAGGCAGAACCTTCAACCATTATAGAGATCTATAAAAGAATGTTGGTAAGAAACTTTTTAGATGGATTTTCTCTAAGAAAAGTTTCATAGAAATATGTGTGATTCGTCACATGCAATTTTTTTTCTTGTTGCATTTATCACATAAACAAAGGCCTCTTTTGATTGTAGTAGAGGATGTAGAGATTGAAGCATTGACTACCTTGATTTTTGAAATTGATGATTTTTTTACTAAATTGATAATGTTTGAAGTTTCTATTTATTTCTTAGATGTTGATTCTAATTAATAATTTTAATGTTGTGTTGCAACTTGCAGGTGAGTATGTTGATATGATAAAGGCTAGCATTGTTGATCCTCTAAAAGTTATCAAAATTACATTAGTTGATGCAGAAAGGTAAAACTATTTATCTTTAT
>VDFB02012648.1:0-27664 GCA_007258455.2 Sequoia sempervirens
TACATGATATCAGCTCTCTCTTATGCTCTCATGGTTGAATATCAAAATCCAGTATGGTGGGCCTCCAGAGTTCTAGTCATCTTTCTTCCTCTTCCACCAAATGTTGTCCTAATCCACATGTCTGCCAGCCTAATTGGCTTTGTTTTTGAAAGCTGAAGTTTCTCCTGAGTCACCAGTGTAGCTCTCTCTACCTTTCCAAACTCTTTCATTGCTATAGATCATCTTTGGGATTTAGTCATTTGTACCACATGGTTGATGTGCTTTGAATCCTTACATCTAAGGGGTTTAAAACCTTAGGGGCCTTAGATGAGAAAAAGAAGTAATGTTTTTCTTTTCTTTTTATGTGAGGACGTAGTAGTGAGATAAAAGAGGACTGTATAGAAAAATGAAAAAGAAGACATAAAAATTCATGGACCATACTATATCACCTATATGCTAGCTAACAAGGACATGAATGTAGTAGATTTAGGTATGATAGGGGTATTGCAAGGTATATTTGAGGAATATATAAGAATGAAGAAGAATTCAATGGATCAAATTAGTGTCAAATGTTTTCCTAAAAGATCTCCCACACCCTATTAGGGAATTTAATCATTTCTAAGCATTTTCCATGTCCTATGGGAAAGTTTGAGGAGGCTCCAATAGTTGAGAGTTTAATGAGTACTTATAACTTCTTTCCATGCAATCATGATTAGTTAGAGAACATATAGGGAAACTTGATGAGCTATACAACAAATGAAGAGAATATAGGGTATTTCGACCTAGTCTTAAGCATCTCCAAGCATCTAGAAGATATTGAAGGAGTCTTGGCTGATAGATAGGGTCAAGGATAGAAGTTTTATTTTTGGTTACATTGACATCATGTAGGACATCCATAGTCTTATTCTTGGTTACGTTGACATCACAAAAAATTATATAGGATGGAGTAGAATGTAGCTCTACCTTTGTCAATTCCATGTTAAATTTGTATTATATATAGCTTACTAGTGTAGGAATTCTAAGACAAACAATCTGTGGTAGGACCATTCTTAAAAGATTTCAAATAATAACCTAGTGAACCCATATACTCTTATGACTATATATACACAAATATAGATTAAACTTAGAATTCATTAACTTTAAGTTCTCTTTATTCTATATTACCTCAGTGAAAGTTTGAGCAAATCTACTCACACTCGGAGGTGTTTCCTTGAAACCTCCAACAACACCCTGTTCAACATCCAAAATCACATATTAAAATACCATTCGTAAAACAATGCTATTATCACATGTAATAAATTTATAATTGTTTACTAACTTTACATACCCCACTGATAGGTGTATTGCAAAAATAAGTAGATTGACTGGTGTACCCAGGGTCAACACTGTGGCCTTGCAATTTTATTAAAATAATAAAACTAAATTAGTTAATCTTGCATTTCACAATCGAAATTTAATAAACTAAATTCAATGAACATGTTGAATTTTACTTGACTGTCAATACCATATGCATCATGCAAAATTTCAACCACCCTCTCCATTCCCATAGATGCATACAGATCAGGCTGCGTAGAAGCATATGGATCTAGCGACAACAACCTCACGAGGGCGGTAGGGTCATCGACAAGTGGCTCCCTTGAATGGAAACACACATGATTTTCGAGGACACCACACGAGAACTCACGGATTGCGTTGTAGAATGGAATTTCTGAGTGTGGTGAGTGACACTGGAGTCAGGATGTGATAAGCCTACAAAGTCTCTATCAGCACTCTCATTTTGCAACTACCGGCATCGCAATCTGCTCACGAGGCGGCCTGGCGAGAGGTCGTCTCCCCTGTCATGTAGGATCTGGCTGTGCACCAGGCCTATCCTGTGCTGACCCCCCACCTCTCCCCTGAAACTCCTTCATATCAAAATAATTTGGGATTTGGTTCAATACAAACTCATAGTATAATTTTTAAGAAAATATTGGGGGACTTCACAGTTATTGCACGGTGGGTAATCAAAGACCATATACCATCTGTCATAAAAACGGTTCCTAATCTCTGCGTGGTGGCACCAATGGATAGGAAACCTCTTTGCATTGAGGGTGAGATTTTGATTTGTTCTAGGGTCAGTGAATAGAGAGCACAAATTGCCTTTAGTAATCTTTAAATCTTTTACTTGTTTATATGATAATTTGTCTGCATAATATGCCCTCGATGTTTGCCTCCTATTTTTCCATCTAGATATTTGTTGGGTAATTGCATCTACATTTCTTAACAAATCCTTCAATGAATCTGCTAGATGTATTTTTTCTGTGGTTGAAGAATTTTGATCACTCAACCTACTAATAAGATCCTCAACTTCTTTTCTATTGTTTTCAATTTCACTCCTCAAATTTTCTTGAGTGCCAGGAGGGTATTGAGAGAATGGTGGGGAGGTTGATTTTGTGGTTGAGGTTGATTTGGTTGAGGATTTTCCTCCTCTTGTTGAGATTTCCTACAAATTAAAAAAACATTCATTTCTAAACTAAAACAAACAAAATCAATTTAAAACTAACAAATTAAAACAAATACCAAACAATACTTACCTCTTGCATCTCTTTGTCGTCGTGGCCATATTTGTGAAGAAATCTAATTGTTGTTGATGAATTTTGAAGAAATCACCTCTCCAAGAATGCGAGCACGTAAAACAGGGTTTTTGGCCACGGGCAGAGCTAAAACACAGAAAAAAACCAAATGAGAAATGATATTTGGATTCGCTTTTTTTTTTTGCTTTTAAAAGCCATAAGCTTAAGCAAGTTATGGCTTCTTGTTTGGCCACAAAAGTGCAACCATCTTGGTGCACTTACGGTAATGAAATTGTTGGTAGCTCTAAAACCTAGGAACTTCGTGAAGAAAGTTGGCAAGAGCTCTGTTGTTGTACTTCCTCTTATATTGTTTATCACTTTCTACTCTCTCCTCTCTTATATTGTTTATCACTACCCTTCTACTCTTGTTGCTCCTCTTGTTGAATAAGTTAATGTTGTTATTTTGAGTGAAGAGAAGGATGAGTTGTATGTGACTCTTGAATTTGAGAAGACCTTGTCAAACATTGATGTTAATTTTTGCAATAGTAGACCCTCCCCTATTCATGAGGGGAAGGGGAATAAGAACAAGGCCATCGTTGTTGAAGTGGAGAGAAAAGAGGCTCAAACTAAAAATGTCAAAGGTAGGACTAGGAGCTCCCTTTGAGACATAAAAATGTGAAGAGTAAGGAGCCAAAAAGGATGAATGAAGAGTAATCAATTAGAGTTGGTAAAGATGATGCTAGCAAGGTTTTTGGGAAAACCAATAATAAACATTATGTTTGCACTACTTGCTTCAACCATAAAATGATCAATATTATGCATAACAAGATGGTCTCGCTAAAGAGAAAAATTAGAGTTTTAGAGGGGTTGGTTGCAAATGCCCTCAAATTGAGTAAATACTGTCTAGAAAATATGGTTCTAGTATGTGAATTCTCGAGGAGATTGTTATAGCTAAAGTGAACAAGAGTAAGAATATCATTGCTCAAGACTCAAGGATGCTTTACACCAACTCTCTGAGGAAAGGGAGGCAACTCTCAACCTTTAGAGGTTGGACCACTCTCCCTCCAACTAGTTTGTGCTGGTGATGGTGCTATTTCAAGTAGATTTTGGTTTTTTGCAATGGTTTATGTTGTTTATGTCAGTCCTATCTCATTATTCCTCTTTGTAATGATGTTTTGGGGGTCTCTATTTTAACGACCATCTTGACTATTGATATTAAACTAATGTAAAAATAAGAACCCTTATTTTTCCTCTTTAGATAAAAATATTAATTGTTATTGAGTTACTTGCGTTTCTTTATTAAGAATTATTTTAAAGAAAGAAATATTTCCCACTAACACCATTAGCTCATCTTAAAATAAGTGGAAAATCATTGTAGGATATGATGCACCATAAATGAGTGGGGCATTAAAACCCACTTAGTTGAAAATGACCGTTTATTTAATAGCACTGAAATAGGCATGTGATGTGTATATAAACCACTGATTAAAAGAAAATCACAATCACTCATGTATTTTAAAATTATAGGAGTCCATCAGTCATAGGAGTGTGATCCACGTGTTCTCTACATAACACGGATCTTTGGTGATATATACACACATAGTCTGCTCATTCTTCTTCACGGATGTGTGGTGATATACACACACCTGGTCATCCTTCTGCACGGACGTGTGGTGATATATACACACTCTGGTCATTCTTCTTCACGGATGTGTGGTGATATATACACTTTTGTCATCCTTCTACATGGATGTGGTGGTATATACACACTTTTGTCATAGGGAGCAGACGTGGAGTGTAAAGATTTGGCTACTTACATGAAATTAGACGCAAATCAGGTTTAAGTTCAGCGAACTTAAAATATTAGTTCTTTGACCTACTCATAAAGAATAAGATTTGTTTCAGATAAGAGTTTGTCTTCATTGAAATCAGATGCTTCTGGTAAATCTATCTGGAAGTTTCTTATAAGCATTTCTGATCATAATCCGTAATCAGAAAAGAATTACCATAACTTTTCCTAATCCTAGAATAAGCAGATTGATTTACCACACCATTTTTATCTCACATAAATCAGGAATTAATTGCTCAGGCTGACATAGGAATAAGGCCAGGTCAATTTTAGCGTGCCCACAACTTCCAAAAGGTCTTCTAGTGCTCAGCCTCCACCACAGATGTCCTTCTCTCCTCCCATAGCGTACCAAACTTTTCTACCAATTGGGTTTTTATGACCGCCTTCTGGTTTATCTTTCCACGAGGTGGCTACAAACTTTCCCATATGTTTTATTTGACAGCTCAACCAATTACAGCTGATCAAAATCCCTGCACTTGCCTATATCATGCCCAAAAATCCCAGCATACCCAAGATTGAATCCTAGACTACTCCTGAATTCATTTTCAATTTTCAAATTTCAATTCCATATTCATATCTTCTGTATCATTTTCATAATCCTAGAATCCTTCTGAATTCATTTTCAGGGATTTTCAATTCCATATTCACATCTTCTGTATCATTTTCATTTCATTGCCCAGTTCTTTTTGTGGGGCTAATGGCAAGAATACCAGAAAAAAGATGTTTTGCTCTGTTTTCTTGTGTTCTGTTGGTGATTGCAGCAGCTGAAGCAAGAACCCAATTCATGCAGGATCGTAATTTACATAGGCCATGCGAGGAGATGTATATAGTTGAAGAGGGAGAAACTCTGCAGACAATCAGTGAGAAATGTAATGCTCCATTTATATTGATTGACAACCCGCATATTCAGGACACTGATGATCTCTCACAAGGCCTGGTTCTGAAAATCACATCGTTAAACAGTCACAGTGGTAGAAATTAGAAAGCAAATATGATACATATTACAGAGCAAATTATACTTGGGAGAAATTTGTATGAATACATAGGATCGGTTAACTGGTTTTTCTTTTTGTTCTGTCTTTTGAAGGAGATGTTATTGGGTACAGTGTTTTTTTTCTCCTGAATAGCATGTGAATTACTTGTATGGGTTATTTCGTTAGAAGGAAGTTGTGTTCTTCCGTGTTTTGGAAATAACAGAACTATACTGTACAATAAAATAAAGCTAAACTCAATATATTTTCAGGTTAACAATCTTCCTGAGAGGTTTTTATAATAATTTTAGATAGTTTTTGTTTTAAGCTGTTGGTATTGGGAACTCAAATCTCAGCTGATTTTTTTAGCCGATAGTCATGGATCCTTCATGGTGCTGGGAGGCTTTCCCTCAACAAGACTTTTTTTTTTTGGCAAGCTAATTGGTATTGAGAGCATATCTTTTTTGACTAAGAGCTATGGATCCCTTATAGTTTTCGAAAGCATTGCATTTGATAAGACTTGATCCTTGGTAAACTCATTTAAAACTATTCAACTTCACTAGAAGATCAAAGGTCAAGTTTGACATGCCAACAATTTCACAAAGAATATGCTTTGTGATTTTTCTTTTTTTTTTTGTTGCAAAAGGAGTGATTGTTGGGTACCCTAGAATAATTAATTATCCAATTTTCTATCTTTTCTATTTTATGAATTAGTCTTCTTTAAATTTTGACTAATCTAAAAGATAATAGTATAATATTCACAATAAAATTGTGTGGAAAAAGGAGACACAACATGCCTAAGGTCAAGAAAAAGCCAAGTCCAAACAATATCAAGTTATAGGATTAAACTCGAATATAACATAAAAAATTAACTAAAGATATCCCACCAAGAGGGAGGTCTTTATCACTAGGATTCCCCCATACATCACCAAAGATAGAATTATCATCAATAGGTTCCTAGGCAGTGATTGCACCCTCTTCTATAAGAGTATCCTTCGAAACTTGTTGAGCACAAATTTGAGAAATGGTATCTCTAGCTAAGGGACCTTGTTGGAGTTGGGCCAACCAAGAACACCATTCCCATGAGAGAAGGAAAAAGGTGGTTGTGAGGCTTAGTACCATCTATGGGTACCATTATCTCTATTATGGGGGCCTAAGACCACAAGACCCTATGAACGACGGTCTTGTTTGGAAGACTATTTGCAACCTCACTAACATCCTCGAGGAGGGGAAGAGGAAGGAGGCAAAACTTTGGCAACAAAATAGAGAGTGTATCCCTAGTGGTCCAAGAGTCTAACAAATGGGTCACCTCAAGTGAAAATTTACTAGCTTGCACTTGAATCTATGTCTTAAGCATATTAGAGAAAATCTTAGGTTTAGTGTATAGATAAATGAACATCAACATAACTTCCCCAAAAAAGAATATATGATTTTTATCTTTCCAAATGTTGAAGAGAACTCTACCCTAAAAGCATGCTAAATTTGGGTATACTTGAAAAGGAGACAAGGCTAGTCCACTAACAAAACCCTATGCCACAAAAAAGGACCAAGTCTAAAGGGCTTGAAAAATTATGAATCCAATTCCAACATTCTCAAGATTTTGTGCAAAACCAAGAAAGATGATGGAGAGTTCTAAATTGTCCATAGAATGGACAACAAGGTTGGGGAACTCCCAAATGCATTAAATGAGAACAAAGTGAAAGACTTTGATAAAGAACACACCTAAAAAAATGAGCCAATTTAGGCTCAAGAATAGCCAATGAAATGACCTATAATCTATGATGTCAAGCTCTCATTGAATACAAAAGTTACTCATGATGATTAGCTGGAAAACCATAGGAATATAAGGAGAAAGCTACAAATATTTACAATTATAAAATGGTGTATTGAGATACCATTTCTAGTCCTTCCACTAAGGCTTGAAAATCTTGACGATAATTTTCAAGACCATCTAAGAAGTAATGGAATCAGTAATAACCTAAAAAGTGTTTTGGTCTTGGTTAAACAATCTTTATTTTCTTTTAATCTCTAGCCAAGAAAGGAAATTTTTGCTAGCTCTATGAATGAGATCTAGAAAAAATTCTAATGCCTCGTTTAAGAAAATCAAGGCATGAATCCATGTGATTTTTTAGAGGGTGGTCTTGGAAACAGAGAAAAGGAGGCTACCAAATAGACTATTGGTTGATTAAAAGGCCATTGTAAAAATTATTTCCCAAGATAATCCAAGGCTTGATAGCCTCCCAATATTTTAAAATATTTGTAATGATACAAGTGTTGTAAATTTGAATTTTCTCCATCATGGTGAGAAGGTTGCTAAGGTCCAAATCCTTCCACACTGATTTTCTAAAAGACACTCCTAAACTAATACAATGCCTACTGAGTAATTTTTAGGGTTCATTTTTTCTCAAGAGATCTAAGAATGTATTTGGCACAAAGGAAAATACCTTATTAGAAAATTGAAAGCAATCCTAAAACACTAGCATCATGGGGAAGACAACAATATTCCGAAGAAACACAATGGAATCCATGGTACCCATCACATGATGCCTAGTGAAAGTTTTTAAGAAAAATTGAATTTTTAAGTAAGAGGCTTTGGAGGGAACCAAACAAGAAGAATAGTAAATGTGAGTGGCAACCAACAATTTTGAACAAATTTTAAATTTACTAGCCAAAGAAATATGTTTGGAGATCTAGTACTTAGTTCAACTTTTTTTTCAATTTTGGCAATAATAATTGCTTTAACGGTCATTAGGAGAAGGTTGGAAATAAAGGGGATGTCATGAAAATGATAAAATTCCCCATGATCAATCCATTTCCACCCATAATTGTCAAACCAACATGTCTTGGGAAGAAAATATTGCACATAGTATTAGGTATTGTGCCATTGGATACTCAATCCAAGGGCCTATAAAAAAGTATCAAGGCATTAAATAGCTCAATTAACATTGTCTTCATCTTTAATAAGAGTGAGCAATGAATCATTGAAAAAAAGACCACTAACTAACTAGTTAGGAGAATTAGGACATGAAATCTCCTTAAGTAGGATTATTGAAACAACATGAGATAATAAATAGCCAAAGCCTTATGTTGCAAGCACATAAATGAGTGGAGCAAGAGGGAAACCTTGAAAAATGTATCCAAAAATTCCAAGTGACTTGGATTGCTAGCACTAATGGTAACACAAGTCAAGTAATTGAAAAAAAATTGCATAGACTAAATTAAATGAGAAACAAACCCAAGAACCTAAATCATGGCCAAAATAAAACACCACATGATGTGATCATAATCCTTGGAAAATTTTTTTGATAAAAATGAAAAATTGTAGAGAGTGACAAGCCTATTTCTTTTCTAAAATAATAATATTATTGTCAAAATAAAATATGAATTTAATTAACCTAACTTTTTTAGGAGACACAAGCTAAGGAAGAAGTGATGAATCGGAAAATGGATACCTTTTCGGGATATCACACTTTTCTCACTCAACCATTCACTAATGTCCTAAGAGTCCTAATTGGATTGACTAACAACCTCTCTAGGTGAGCCAATTCACAATTAGGAGGGTCCTAGGAAGGGTTTCTTAAGTTCTAAGGGGTTCACCACCAAGCAAATGCTTGGAAAAGAAAATGTTTGAAAACACGTTGTGATATGCAAAATGACCTAAAACTAACAATGCAAGCTAAATGAAAGATGTAAATGATGGAATTATGCAGCAAGGAGATGGTATGTGTGCACCTAGGAAATCTGGAGATGTCGTGAGAATTCTGGAAATGCAAACAGGTTGCCAAAATATGTTGTGGAGGACTAAGATGCCCAAGATGGCGTATTAGTCCTGCTATTGTTTTTTGGGGCAAATGCAGAGTCTTCAGATCTTGGGACCGAATCTCTGAAAAATATCTGAAAATTGAGCTTGGGAGGACTAAGATGCCCAAGATGGCATATTAGTCTCATTCTAAATTTATGCAAACTCTAAACAGGATCCTGAGCTCCCAGGTTTGCGCAAGCTTCCCTTTTGGTCTCAGGTTCTGGAACTTCTGAATAAGGCCTGCAAGTGAGTTTCTGTGAAGATGACAACTTTGTAATGCAACTTTGTAAATTTTGCAACTTTTCACTCCAAGTGATCTTCAAGTCCATAACCTAGATCTACAATCACAAATGTGCAAAATGGGAGAAACTTGTTTGTTAGTGAATGGGGGTTTTCCTTGGTCAAACCACTTGTTGTTAATGAAATGGAGGAATGATGAGTGAACAACATGCAATGCTACAACTCACCAAACCCTTGTGAAGTCTACAAACTTGTGTGTAATGGTTGCAATGGATATGGATCTTGAATGCCTGAAAGATTGGACTTGAATTGCTTGCTTGGATCAAAACCCTACATCACAAATGTTAGCACAACAACACATGACATGATG
Organism: Sequoia sempervirens; assembly: GCA_007258455.2. Taxonomy (NCBI): domain Eukaryota; kingdom Viridiplantae; phylum Streptophyta; class Pinopsida; order Cupressales; family Cupressaceae; genus Sequoia; species Sequoia sempervirens. The sequence continues at coordinate 9,764 of VDFB02012648.1, forward strand.
CAAGAAAACACATTGATATGATACTTGAATATAAAAATGGCTTCAAATGCTTGATGAATCTACTCTTGAATGCTCTTGTGAACTCAATTATGTTATGATAAAAGATCTCACAAAAGACTTGGGTTGAAATGAATCAAGGAACCTTGTATTTATACTTATCTATTCTTAATATCCCGAGATTATATCACACCAAGCTGACATGTGAATTCATTGAATAAAGGAGGCTAAATCCTGAGCTAGAATTTGAAATTAAACCTCAAAATTGACTCAAGGAGGACTAGGACACCCTAGGTGGTGTCTTAGTCCCAAGTCCTAAAAACTTGGGGCACATACACCAAAAAGGGGCCCAATCTAGGGGTGCCAAAATCAAGATCTCGAAAGCCTTGGGGGACTAAGATACCCTAGGTGGCGTTTTAGTCCTGATTGAAAAGTCACCTGAACACACCGATGGAGTCATTAAATTAACATTTATACATTGGAGAATGTTTGGATTAACCAGAGAAATATGTTATTCATAGGGTTTATGGACACACAATAGGACCAATTAAGCCATAAAGAAGCATAAATAAAGCAAGGCGGGCCCAAACAAGTGTAAAAATGCAAGGGTATGCATTTTCCTACACTACATTTAGCCCCCACTTTAGTGAGAGGATTAACTTGCTTCAAACTCACACTAAAGTAGCCAACCACACAATCAAGAGGGGTTCAAATGTACAAATGTTAGTAAGACAGGATGACAATAATCAAAAGGGTGGCCAAGCCCCTAGGATCAAGATCCTATGGAAAAACCAACATAAGCACAAAGGAACAAACTTGTAGATGATATATGAAGCCATAACTAAATCACAAAGATACACCATCAAAGGAAAGAAAAAGGAAAAACTGCAACGGATCAAGCTTCGACTGGCCGTCCAATGCGATGGACCGAGTCTAGGTTGTTTGTCCAAAATGGTGTACAAGTGGAACACGATGTCCACTATGCAAACAAAATGCACACTCACAAGGGCTAGTGGGAGCTAGGTGTCCACTGGGTGAACCCCAAGGGACCATATTAAAGCCATACCTCCATGACTTTAATAAGGAACAAAAATGCAAGCTCACACGGGCTAGTGAAGCTAGGTGTTCACTAGGTGAGCCCCAAGGTGGTCCATATCAAAGCTATACCTTCATGAATTTAATAAGGAAAAAAATGCAAAGAAAATGAAACAAGAGAGAGGGATGCTCAAAGGGATTTTGCTTAGTTCGTGCAAGGTCTCATCTTAGGGAAAATTGTGCTTAATGTTTCCAAGAGAGGACAAGTAAAAGAAATATCACACTCTAAGAGGAAATCAAACCCAATGACACCACCAAGAAAGAAACACATCGTAGGAAGAAAGAAAATCACTCAATGAAACATGAGAAAAAATGCAAATGAAATCATGCAAAAATAATGCCAATGTATGCCCCCACTTTAAAGGAATTGCTAATACAATGTTGTGAGCAATTACTTTAAAGTAGAAAAAATGAAAATGCAATCAAGAAAGAAGACATGAGAGCTAACTTGGAAAGCCCTATACCAAGTCATATGTTTCCAAGTAAAGCTACCTCATGCAAGAGAAAAGGAAAAGAAAGGGGTTGCCCCAAAAATGAAAGCACCAAACACATAAGGGATCTATGGATTTGGGGTCAATATGTTCTTTGCTGGAATCATATTAGAGAGCTTGGAACTGTCATCATTTCCCAAATACACAGAACTGGAAGAATGACACAAAGAGAGTGAAAACAAAGAAAAGAAAGAGCCTTTTGGGTCAACATGGAAGAGACATAGGGTGTCTCGATGGCTTGCGTCATCCCCAAAAGGAAAACAGAAGAAAAATGAAAATAAAAATGAAAGGCAAAGAGAAGATAATGAAAAAGATTTTGGGTCAACATGAAGGAGACATGAATGTCTCGATGCCTTGCATCATCCCCAAAAGGAAAACACAAGAAATGAAAATGAAAGGAAAAGATAAAAGATTAATCAAAAGGGAAAAGTGTACAACATATAGATGAATGAAGGTACAAATAGAGGGATGCACAAAGAGAGAGAAACATCAAACATAACATCATAGGGGGATCATGTTAAGCACATGCAAGCAAAAAGAAAAATGAAAAGGAAAGAAAAAGAAAAAGAAAAGATAAAAGACTAGTAAAGAACATGCGATTCAACCATCCAGTAGGTCATTTGCATCCCAATATTGTTCAGTATATGCAGAATGCAGATAACTAGCAAGAGGGACAACATCAAGTGTTGTACTAGGAGAATCACCAAGTTCAACACATGGTGAATCGCTCAATTTAGGAGGATCACCATGGTTGTTGTTTAACCTCATAGAAGAGGAAAATAACAAATTTAGCTCATTATGCACTTCCTCATCAATTTTAGTTGTTTCCTTATCGTCATCCAAGTTAACCACAATAGGAGGATAAATGATAATATCCATAGAAGTTGGTCCTTTTTGTGGTGAAGGTATAGCTTTTGTTTGTTCAAGTAAGAGAGGAGGGTCATAGTTTATTGCTTCTGTCAAGTTTGGATTTTGATTTTCAATGTTGTTATCATTATTCATCTTTCAAGCAATAGCATGACGTCTACGCCTACGCTCTCTAGCATTGTGGTTTCTTTTATTATGATTTTCAAGTTGCATTTGTGTAGGAGCAAGTTTTTCAAGCATAGGTTCCTTTTCTTCTTGTGAAGGAAGAATGGAAGAAACCATAAAAGGTTGTTCAACCACTTTCTCTTTGGCTCTATAAATTTTCTTAGGAGGTGGATTAAGACTTGTTTGATTTCCTCTAGGTCTCTTGTAGGAAATAAGAAATATATTGTTCATGGACATGTCTTGGTTTGTTGGAAGGATTTTAGACTCAACATTGTTTTCTTTAAGTGGCATAGGTTCAAACATGGGTGGAGGCAAGTTGTCAAGAGATAGTTTTTCTATGCATTTGGCTTTGAATTTTTAGTAGGATAGGAAAAGGAAGTCTTCACGGGGTCTTATAGGTTCCATAGGTTTAGGCCAAAAATAATCTAAAGAGAAATTTCCACGAGAAGATGGGGGTCTAAAGCCACTATGATTCACTGTAAATATTTCATTATTGACTGGAAACTTTAAGCACTTATGGACAATGAATGGGATCGCATTCATGGAGCGAAGCCATTTTTAGTGTAACTTCACATGAAATTGATCTGAATTAGAGATTATAGAGAATGATACATTTGATTTCTTCGGTCTTGCTTGTAAAGGGAGTGTGATTGAGCCCATCGTAGCATGAGAAAAAAAATCATGTGTTTTAATCCATGCTTTCAGTTTATCATATCTATCTTGACCAAGTTCATGAACATATAAAATTTCTTCTGTGATCCCATTCTCTCCATAGACAAGTTCAATTAAAATCCCAAGAGTGTGATTGATATTGATTCTACCAGCTATGTAAAGAGGACCATTAGGTGCATGTTTGATTGTTTCTTCTAAAGAGAAAGTAATGTCGATGATTTTCTATTTACGAGGCTCGATGTCAACCTCTCCTATCATTATATCAATAAGACCTTGTTCATTGGTATCCATAGGACTTTGTTCATCATCATCCATTGGAATTTGTTCATGATTTATCATATTCTCATCATTTGTGTCAACATTCATCACATCGGGCTTAGTTTCACTAGCCTTAACAAATGAAATATTATGGTTGGGCATGGGATTGGTAAATGTTTGCACGTGTTGGTTGGGAGGAGCCACAAAATTATTATCTTTGTCATTTACACCTCCAATTTGGATATGATTGGAATCAATGAGGTCTTGCACAAGATGTTTAAGATGCTTGCAATGTTCCTTATCATGTCCATTTTGTTGGGGATAAGCACAATAAGCATTGTGTCTAAAGTTCAGAGGTAATGGCTTGCTAGGGTCAAGGGGTTGAATGGGAGGTAAGGTAAGCATGTTTTTGTTTAAGAGTTGGGTCATAATGTTATGAATTGTGTCGGGTGAGGGAGTAAACTGTCTTTCCAGATCCCCAAAGATATAAGTATTACTCTTCTTTATAGCAACTACTTGGGTATCAACTGGTTGGGTATGTTGAGAGGTGGAACTTAGTTGAAGGAAACTCTTATTTTATCTTCTGAAAGGTTGGTAAGTGTTTTGGTTTGAGGTTTCAGTCTTTTCGAGATGGGTAGGGGTGGTTTTTGGTTCACTACTGGTTAGGGAATTTTGATAGTCTCAAAGGGAAATGCATCAATGCATGAAAGAGGGGAATTTCATCATGGTGAGCTTATCCCTTATCTTGCTTTGTAATTTTTCTATGAACATCTTTTGAAGGTGGGAATTAGGAATTTTCACACTAATTTGGGAAAAATCGATTGGTAGCGTGAAATAAAGTCAATGACTTTTTCACCCTCATTTTGTTTGCATCTCATCAAATCAACCAATGTCATTTCAGGGACCATGTGCACTTGGAAATGGTTAATAAAGGCCTCAAAAATTTCATTGAATGAATGAATTGAGTCATTCAATAATGTATAAAACCAATCCAAAGAAATGTCTTGAGGAAAGAGTTTAGCGAAAAGTTTTTCTTCAAGGATAAAGTCACTACACAAAGCAGTAAATGCATTAACGTGTTTAGCACGATCTCCCTTTCCTCCATATTTCTAAAATCTAGGGATCTCTATACCTTGTGGCACCAGAGTTATCAATATCTCCAAGGACAATGGATTGCTCTTGACATAGTATGAAGGTGGAATTTTGATTTTGATTTACGGTGGAAACTTGACGTTGGATGGATAAAAGGCTTTGTAAGAGGTGGTTAATGATAGGTTCATTGCTTGTAGTATGTGATGGAGATGAATAGGGTGGTGGTATGTATGTGTTGGAAAGAATAATAAATGAGTTGCTTACGGGAGGAGATATAAGATTAGGTGCCACATAGGTATAAGGAACACTAGTGGAAATGTTCGAGGTAGGAAGGATGCTACTAGTTGGTTGCATTGTGGTAGTCACTTAAGGAATGGTATAGGTGGTAATTGAGGTTATGGTTGAAGAGGGAGGAGTTTGATTTCCTCCTTGGTTTTGCATATTGTTTGAGGCTTGAGCACCATTAGTGGTGGGTGGAAGATGTTTTCCAAATATTTGAGCTATGTTACACACAACTTCTAATCCCTCATCACTTTCCATCAGACGGTGAAGGTTCTCTATGGCAGGTATAATAGTGTTTGAAATGTTTCCAGTACTTACACTATCTTGTAAATGAGCTAAGTCTTCATGCATTTTCATTATGTTTTCTTGAGAAATATGATTAATCATTGTTTGGATACTCGACACAACACTTGTAGGAAAGGTAGGTATAGCAAAGGAGGTGTCAAAGGCATGGTCCATACCTAGTGAACTAGTGCCAACACCAGAAATAAGAGAGCTTGATAACCTAATATCCACAACCAGTGTCTTATCGTGGGATTCCATGAGTCTCGCACTTCGTCTAACCACAATATTAGTAGTAGAACACCAAGTACTCATACAAGGGATAAACCCTAGAAACTACACTGAACACAATATCCTATGCTTGCAATTACACTTAAAATAAAAGAAATTGGAACAACAACAAATCTGGAAACTGAAGCAAAAAAATAGAGAGCAGCCCATAGAAGCACAAAAAAGCAATTTCAGATCCTAAAAACCTGAGAATCAAATTCAATAGGGACCAAGATGCTAGGAAGGGAATCTTAGTCCTCCTAGTGAGATTGTGAAGTTCCAGAGGTTGAAACAAACATCAAACAACAGAGAGAGATTTTTGAAGAAAAAATCTTGAGAAGGACTAAGATTCCAAGAAGGGTGTTTTAGTCCTAGTAGAGGTTTTTTGTAGAAAAATAGGGACTTTTGGAATGTCAACAGTGTTTATAGATTTCCTATGCAGTATTCTGATGCTCAAAAACAAAAAATGTGCAAATACGTGTAAGAAAAAGTAGCTAGAAACAAGCAATTGAATGCAAGATGTGAATGCAATTTTCAATTTTGAATGCAATAAGAATGCAATGAAGATGAACAATGCACTTTTCAATTTTTTGATGAAATGATACATTAAAGTAAATATGCAACCTATATGCACTTTTCACTAATGCAAATATAGGAAACCCTAAATGCAATTTCACTAATGCAAGATGCAAGATCCCTGGATGCACTTTCACTAATGAAAGATGTAATGCAAGAATGAATGTTATCTAGATCTAAGGATTTAATAGACTCAAAATCAGAAAAGAAAAAGTGTTGGGTTCACCAAAATGAAGAATGGGAAAATTAATACCTTTTTGGGATATCACACTTTTCTCACTCAGCCATTCACTAATGTCCTAAGAGTCCTAATTGGATTGACTAACAACCTCTCTAGGTGAGCCAATTCACAATTACGAGGGTCCTAGGAAAGGTTTCTCAAGTTCTAATGGGTTCACCACCAAGCAAATGCTTGGAAAAGAAAATGTTTGAAAACATGTTGTGATATGCAAAATGACCTAAAACTAACAATTCAAGCTAAATGAAAGATGTAAATGATGGAATTATGCAACAAGGAGATGTTATGTGTGCACCTAGGAAATCTGGAGATGTCGTGAGAATTCTAGAAATGCAAACAGGCTACCAAAATATGTTGTGGAGGACTAAGACGCCAAATATGGCGTATTAGTCTATTTTGTGGGGAAAATGTAGATTATTTAGATCTTGGGACCTGATCTCTAAAAATCTCTAAAAATTGAGCCTAGGAATACTATGATGCCGAAGATGGCATATTAGTCTCGTTCTGATTTTTTGCAAACTCTAAATAGGATCCTAAGCTCCTAGGTCTTCACAAGCTTCCCTTCTAGTCTTAGGTTCTAGAACTTTTGAATAAGGCCTATAAGTGGGTTTTCGTGAATATGACAGCTTTGTAATGCAACTTTGCAAATTTTGCAACTTTGCACTCCAAGTTCAATCTTCAATTCCACAACCTAGATCTGCAATCACAAATGTGCAAGATGGGATAAACTTGTTGTTTGTTAGTGAATGGGGGTTTGCCTTGGTCAAACCCCTTATTGGTAATTAAACCTTGAAATGAAATGAAATGAAATGGAGGAATGATGAATGAACAACATGCAATGCTACAACTCACCAAACCCTTGTGAAGTCTACAAACTTGCATGTAATGGCTACAACGGATATGGATCTTGAATGCTTGAAACATTGGACTTGATCAATTGCTTTCTTGGATCAAAACCCTACATCACAAATGTTAGCACAACAACACACATGATGCAATAAAACACTTTGATATGATGCTTGAATCTAAAAATGGCTTCAAATGCTTGATGAATCTACTCTTGAATGCTCTTGTGAACCCAATTATGCTATGATAAAAGATCTCACAAAAAAATTGGGTTGAAATGAATCAAGGAACCTTGTATTTATACTTATCTATGCTTAATATCCTGAGATTATATCACACCAAGCTGACATATGAATTCATTGAATAAAGGAGGCTAAATCCTGTCAGAATTTGAAATTAAACCTTGAAAATGACTCAAGGAGGACTAAGATACCCGAGGTGACATCTTAGTCCCAAGTCCTAAAAACTTGGGGCACATGCACCAAAAAGGGGCCCAATCCAAGGGTGCTAAAATCAGGGTCCTGAAAGCCTTGGGGGACTAAAACGCCCATGGTGGCATTTTAGTTAACCCAAAAATCAAGAACACACCAATGGAGTCATTAAATTAACATTTATACATTGGAGAATGTCAGGATTAACCAGAAAAATATGTTATTCATAGGGCTTGTGGACACAAAATAGGAACAATTAAGCCATAAAGAAACATAAATAAAGAAAGGCGGGCCAAACAAGTGTGAAAATGCACAGGTATGCATTTTACTACACTGCAAGAAGCTCGACTTAAGCTTAAGAGCTAATGCTTTGGAAATAATATTGTATGAGATGTTCAACAAAGTGATAAGCCATTGATTACAAATTTCTTTAGGGCCTATGAATTTAGATATGAACTTGATATTCCTTTATTTTTAATTTTTTTTTTGGATTTAGAATTTAAGGCCTCAAGGTAGACCTTATGAATATCACCACCCACTATGTCCTAAACAACTTTGTAAAAATCGTAGGGAAATCCATCCAAACCAAGAGATTTGTCATTAAAAATTAGAAAAAATAGCCTCCCCCAAATCTCCTTTGATGAGAATTTTGTCACAAAAAATATTTTGTGAGTTAGAAACCTAGAAACGAACAAGATTTAGGCATTACTACAAAGAAAAAACCCTATCCAAAATTCAGTCTTGAGCAATAAAAACTTGCTCATAGTGTCAAAAAAGGCTTGAAGAATGTCAAGAAGCTCATTAATGATCTAATTCTATTATCTAAATTGCTTATTAGTTTGGGATGTGCGAAAAGTTAGTAAGTACTAGAATAATTATTTTGAGACTTTGTCTCCAATTTTAAGCCAATGCATTTGAGCTTTGATTTGAACTCCATGCGCAAGTAAGCATCTATAAACTATTTTCAGTGGAAAAAATGAGCCACTCTAAGTTGAGAGACCAAATCAAAAGAATGTGCTTCCAAAGTGGCTGTGTCTTGGTGAATCTTTGAAGTGATAGCCTTGTATGATCAATGATACAAATTGACTAATGGACACCCCTGCAGATGTGGAGAAATTAGGAAAGACAATTGATGACATCATTCCACTAGTCTATCTATCTATTCTCATAATAGGACATGACTCTAGGGTCTAAAAATGTTGAATGTGAGTAGATGTGATACTGTGATTGAGAAATGACATGTTTAAAAATATTTAATTCTGCATAGACTTAGATTTAGCAAATTTCCACTCAAAACAAAATTCTATTAGAAAGTGGTCTATTCATATCTAAAAAAATATCTACAAATATTGCATTTTTCACAATTCATTTCTACCTACCTCCTTGCACAAACCAAGGTGATATTAATGATCAAATTTGACCTTGCAACTAATCTAAGAGGATTTTCCCACCGAAAATAATTATTCATCTCAAGGGAAAAGATTCACATTCCATTCTCATGGTGGAAGATAAGAATTTGATGCAACCATTAATGTGATATGTTTTTGACATGAATGGTTTCTATGTAATATCTATGCTTCCATTTTATGAAATTCCATAATATTTCAACTTGTTTAGCACACAAAATTCACGACTTGCAACTCTTCCTCAATTCTCAAAGTGATAGGGAAACTAATAAAGTGTTATATATGCTAGTTCACTTTTCATTGAACAAGTTAATCATTTTTTATTTTCACATGACTACAATAGTAAATAGCTTATAGGATTGCAAACCTTGCATATATAGTCATCATTAGGCAACCTATTTTGTAAATTACAAAGATATAGCTATATTGTAGCTAATGTTTATAACCCAATGTTTCCTTGGTCATTTGTAGATCTTTAAGAAGACTTCCAAGTGGTGAAGTGTGATAGGTTCTTTTTGGCTTAAGTTTTTATATTTCCACATTAATTGGTGTGATATAATAAAATTTTGATAGGTGTTATAAAAAATTAATGCATTACAAATGTTTTTTTAAATGATCTTTTTCTTATTACATATGAATATTTGGAGTTTAGAGAGGGATTATTAACCATGCTTATTTATTGATAGCATATCTATTTGTTGTTTGTATGTGTTGTGTATTATGCTTGGTCATGAAATTTAAAATGAAAAATCATTTTTAGCTAATAGTGTAGGAGTAGGAAGTAGATTTGCATGTATTTCATGATTCAGTACTTTAACTAGGGAAACATCTCTAGCAAACCTAAATTATTTCACATCCTTTGAAAATTATGTCCCACATATCTTCATCATATTAACTAAAAAGGATGTGATGCATATGGATGAATTTGAGTCCTAAAGAGTGACTATGGATGAGGAGAGAGCTATATTAAAAAATAATGACACATGGAATTTGGTAACATTTCTAGATGGACACAAATCTATTGGTTGTAAATGTGTGTTCAAGAATATAATATTGGTTTAAATGGTAGTGTTTAAATTTACAAGGTAATATTAGTTGTTAAAGGATATTCTTAGGATGGGGAGATATAATTTGGTGACTATTTTTGGAGTTTCTAAGATAACATCTATTAGGTTCATGCTTTATATAAAGATAGAAATAGATTTGGAAAGGGCTTGAAGCCTTTTAAAAAGACACAAAAGAAATTAATAAAATAGATTGATTACCATGGAATATGGGACAATAAAAATAAACTAAACATTAGGAACAAATAAAAGGTATACAAATAATAATAACATAGTAGAAGAAAACACCTATTTGTTATCAGTCAGTTTATGAAGCTCGCAAGCACCCTTTCATTCTTTGGTGATAAAATTAAATTGATAAATAAAATAAATCCCTAGGGCTCGTCTTCAATAGTAATGGTTTTACCTCCTAAGTTGTGTTATTAACCACAATTCTCATAGCTGGGCCTTGCTATATAATATCCCTTTTTTAATTTTTGAAACTTATTTTATACATGATAAAGATTAGTAGTTGTGTTTCTTTGGCTTTCTTGCTAAATTGACAATCTAGGATAGATTTTTCATTCAATTCCTCTCACTTATTTTATAGCATGTGTAAATTCAATTCCAATTTCTCCCCACTTTGGAAATTGGTAGATAATTTTTCACTTTCTCTCATATGTTTTCATCCAGATGGATTTTAATTTATTCTTGGCCTAGTTGGACACCTTCATCTCCATCTCCTACTTGCCTAGTGTTATAATGCTAGGTAAGGAACCAATCCATTATATTATTATGAAGATTGAGAATATCCTATAGTTTATCCATAAGAGCTAGAAAAATCCATTTCTTCCTAAATAGTAGGGTGGAATGGAGGATCCTTAAGTATTCAAGTGTATTCCCTTCTTCAAATGGATTTCTAGGTTAGGTGTAGGTTGATCCCTCTTGATCATGTATCTCAGGTTCTTGGTCAAGTTATCTTGATAGGGGGCTAGGGTTGGAAGAGAGTTGGCATATGGGTCATTCTCAAAAATGGCTCTCCCATTATTAATCGATATGGATTTGTTGATAGGGTGTACGAGTAATAGAGATTGGAGTTGAATATGAATTGATAGGGGGAACAAGGATTTTAACCATAATTTTATGGTTGGGTTTATCTAGGATAACAACCTTAGGGTGTTAGGGGGATGGGAATCCATCACACCACCCTTAGGAATAGGGGAAGAGAGTGAGACAACTCTCTTCTTCTCTTTGGTTTGAACTAGGGTGGGGTTGACAATATTGGGGATGAACAAAGAGGTGGGAATTTTTTATTTCTTATATCTATAGATAAAATATATGAGGCCTAGGTGGAGGGGAAATTAAGAAATTTTAAATCTTATTTAAAATAAAATCCCCCATAGAAAAAAACAAAGGGGAAGCTTATTTTCTTATTATTCCTTCGGTGGTTCTACATAGGGAAATGATATAAATGGAAATTATTGTAACTTAATTCAAGGATAAAATATATCATAAACACTTGATCCACTACAATAAAAGGTTGGTTGGAGACTTTAAAAAAACACCAAGCAGCTATAGGCAAAACACTTCTAAGCAGCAATCACAAGATAGATGATTTGAATGAGAATAAATTTTGAGTATAGTAGATATCAGTAAGGAAAAGAAAATAAGAGGAACATCTCAAGAATAAGGGGCAACAACTGGTCAAATAATAACCTATAGGCAACAATCTCCTATTTTTAGGTTGGTAGTTTTTTTTACTTTGCTTTGAAATATTATTATCATTTTTATGAAATGAAATATGAACTTCTCTTTAAATTATGATAGGTTGTCAATAGTAAATTGTGCCTTAAATTTTAAGACAGGATTGAGCAACAAAAAATAATGTATAGTTCTTATATGTATATATATACATACATATATAGGCATACATTACCATTTAGTGGATATGTATGTATGTATGTATAACTATATATGTATAGCTCACTAGTTTTCTAAAACAAAAATTATGAGTATATTGTGTGAAAGGGAACATGAAAAATTCTAGTTGTTGTTACAACCTAGTTTTATGCTAGAATCATGTACAATCTCATTTAGGTTGTTGTTTCTATGCCAATTTTTATATTAGGACTAGAACAAATCGAGAATACATATAGAAATAAACTTTGTGAAACTATGAACATCAATTTTAATCTTATTTTTTGTAAGAATGAATTTTAGGAGTGTTGAAAACTATTTTATCTATAAGAAAGAATCTACAACAAAGTTTTAATTAAATAAATACATAGAAGTCTGTTATGTTCTATTATAATTTAAATTTATGATAGAAAATAAGATTGAAGTTTTTCATGAATTAATCTGCATATCTAATGGAAATTAATCAATTAATGCATAAAATAGAAATATTTTCACATTTTCAACTACATTTAGAAATGCATGATATAAGTACAGTAATATATGAACCATAAATTGCATGAAGTAGAAAGAAAAGGTTTAAGGATAAATGCATGATAAACTGGTTGCATGTGAGAAATGGATTATATATCAATGATTACTTTATTGTTATTAGGCATGAAAAGATGAAACAATGAAAAGTATGCAATTGAACATTTGCATGAAATAAAGAGGAAATATTTATTTTTATGAGCATTATGCATGTTACTATTTTCTATTGTGTGTTGGGTTTACCTTTTGGGATAGGGTTCCGAATATGGGTTAACAGAGAAAGTTGATCCTCTTTTTAGGATCTACTTCATACTTTTAGTGCTTTGGCCAAAGTCATGTATTCATTGAAATAGATAAATTTACCTAGGAAAATTATTATATATTTCTCTACCATATCGTATTTGTGGGAAATTTCATATTCATGTTAGAAATGCATGTATATACATCAGGCTTGCACTAGGATTCCATCCTACTTTTTATTTCCAGGTTGCTAGGTACTCCGTGCAAGGTTAGGTATTCTTCATGTTAGGAAGAATTTTGAGGAAGCATAAGCTTTGTGGTTGGGTGAAAAAGTGCTCGAGCCATGTTCTCATCTCCCGACTTGCAGATGACTGTGAGGGTCGATGGCAATTGGAGGCTATGCTATTTATGTTCTTACATTATTGTTGTATTATTATTTGTAATATTACTTCCAAATTTTATATTTAGTTCATTCCATGACATGAGAGCTTGAATTGTAAGTTGTATATCAGATATTATGTGTATTTACCTAGATTATGCGCTACATACATGAGGTTGTGTCATGTAACTTTTTAAATTAATGATATTGTATCATTTTATTCCATACTTATGAGATATTAAGTTGTTGATTAAATTTTGTGAGATTAATTGGGTCATGATCCTTACATATTTAATCCATTGTAGAAGTGTTTGGTGTCAACTTATTTAGTGGTTGCATGTTTGAGGTGCATACGTTTCATTATGGCTAACATGGAGAAATTTTTTGAGGTTATGAAGGATATATAAGAAAGGTTATGTGTGTGGTAGATGAGTGAGAGTTGTATTATGCAAATGTGATTAAGTGTGGTGATCTGAGTGTGAGCCTAAATGCCTAAGGCTACCAAATGTAGTGAGTAGAAGGTGTCTACATTTTTAGTTTTCTTGAAGTTGCTAGAGGCAATTAGCCGAAGGTTGGGAATGGTGTAGAGTTGCAGTGGTGGATTTTTCTTGTTTCTCTAAGATAGTGAATCTCTCTATAATAGTCTTCTTCTATTCTTCTTTCTTTTGGATAGTGAGTCCTTTAGGCAGTGAGCCCTTAGTAGTGAGTGATTCTTCTCTTTTGAGTAGTGAGCCCTTCTGGTAGTGATCCTATTGTATTCAATGTTGCTACTCATATATGTGAGTTAATCCTCACCATGGTTTTCCATTATTAAGGTTTTTCATGTAAATCTAGTGTTCTCTTGTGTATGGTGTTGAATGCATTTGTGTTTCATATGTTTAAATTTTGTTGATGATTAATAAGTGGTTGATGATTAATGAGGGTTTAAGGTTTTAATGTACAATTGATTCACTCCCCCTCTCAGTTGTCTTGTGTGTCTAACAATTGGTATCAAAGTCATGGTTCCTTACAAGAAGCTTAACCACTTGAGCTAGATCTAGATGCCACATAGGAAGGGTTTCAAAGATCCTATGTTTTATGGAACGAATCATGATTGTTGGAAAGCCAAGATGGAAGCCTTTCTTGTCTCTCTAGGGTTTTGGAGTTTGGAAGTTAGTTGAAAATAGATATACTATGCCTACTAATGGTCTAAAAAGTGATGATGAGGTCAAGGATTGTGAGAATAATGGTAAAGAAATAAATTCTATCTTGAGTGGTCTTTTTGATTTTGAACTTGGGAAAGTGATAAGTCTCAAAACTGCTAAAGAGATCTAGATTAATGGAGCATTTATGAAGGATATGATAAGGTCAAACAAGAAAAGATGCAAAATTTCAAAGCCAAATTTGAAAACCTAAGGATGTCAGAAGATGAATACATTGCATCCTACATGCTTAGAGTGGATGAAGTTGTCAATGCCATCAATGGTCTTGGTGGTAAGCTAGAAGAAAGTGAAGTTGTAAAAAAGGTACTAAGAACTCTTCCTAGATCTTATAGCTCTAAATTTTTTGAAATTGAGGAAGCTTAGAATTTAGATCAATATTCTAGAGATTAGATGTTTGGTACTTTAATTTCTTATGAATTGAGAGATTTTTCTCAAGATGCTACAAAGGAAGAAACTACCTTTAAATTCAACAAGGAAAAGAAGGATGATGAATCAGATCCCGATGATCTTGATGAGTTGGAAGAATTTTTTTTAAGGAGATTGTAAAGGGCACTGGTAAATACAAAGGTAAGTTACCCTTTAAATGTTTCAATTATTGAAATATAGGTCATTATGCTTCTAAATGTCCAGTCAAAGTTGCAAATTAAAAACATAAGGATCATACAGGTAAATTTGTCAAGAAGAGTTATTATGTTGAAAAATACAATGGTGTATTTGATGATGAGGAATCAGAATATCCTGATGAGGAGAGTGATGAATGCTTGTTCATGGCTCTAAATGTGGGAACTAATTCTACTAATCCTGAAAGATGTGTGAAGGAAATTTTCCCAAAAATAGGTCAAAATATTGAAGGAACTATGTTGACTGGTTTTCATGCAAGAGAAGAGAGAAATGTCTAGATAATTGATAGTGGATGATAAAATCATATTACAGGTGATGAGAGTAAATTTCTTAAACTTCATAAGTATGATATTGGTCCTGTTAAGTTTGGTGATGATACATCTACTAAGATCTATGGAAAATGTTCAATTATCTTTGATGGCAAGCATAAAATAGATGATGTTCTTTATATCAAGGGTCTTTGGCATAATCTTCATAGTATGGGAAAAATGTGTAGAAGAGGACACAATTTGGTATTTTAGGATGATGGTTGTGAAATCAAAAAAGAAAGCTCCAAAATTTTGGTTGTTGTAGGAATAAGGACAAAACGAAATGTTTATCAACTCAAAGGTGGTGGTCATTTTAAGTGCTTTATGTCACAAATCAATAAAAATTGGCTACGGAATAGAAGAACGGGTCACATTAATTTTGATAGCCTAGTGAAGATCAATTATATTGATGTTGTGAGAGATTTTCCAAAGATTACGAAGCTTTTCAATGCAATCTACAGAGAGTGTCAGTTTTGAAAGAAAACAAAGAAGAGGTTTAG
This sequence comes from Sequoia sempervirens, assembly GCA_007258455.2. Lineage (NCBI taxonomy): Eukaryota > Viridiplantae > Streptophyta > Pinopsida > Cupressales > Cupressaceae > Sequoia > Sequoia sempervirens. The sequence goes on from VDFB02012648.1 coordinate 25,470, forward strand.
AACTAAAGAATAGTATACTACAGGACCTTTGGAGTTGGTGCATACAGACCTATGTGGACCTATCAAAATAAGAAGCTCCCAAGGTGATAGGTATTTTATGTTATTAATAGATGATTATTTTATAATGACTTGGGTGACATTTCTCAAAGAAAAATTAGAAGCTCTAGATAGGTTTAAAGCCTTTAAATCTATGGTTGAGAATGAAATGGATCTAAAAATCAAGTGCTTGAGTTCCGACAGAGGTGGTGAGTTCAACTCCAATGAGTTTAATAATTTTAGTGAAGATCATGGAATAAAAAAACAACTATCAACTCCTAGGATTCCTCGGTAGAATGGAGTTGTGGAGAGGAAGAACAAGACAGTTCATGAAGCAACAAGAACCATGATGAGGGAATAAAATCTATCGGATGTCTATTAGAGAGAAGAAATTCATTCTATAGTATACATTCTTAATAGAGGTCAAGAAAGAGTGAAAATTTCAAATATTGCTTATGAGTTATGGTATGGAGAACCTTCTACTGTAATATTTTAGAGTGTTTGGAAGCAAATGCTATATCAAAATAGATGAAGAAAACTTAGGAAAGTTTTGATGGAAGATCTGATGAAGGAATCTTTCTTGGAAACTCTATAAAAAGAAATGCATATAGATGCTATAACAAAAGGTTGAAGAATATTGTTGAAAGTGCAAGTTTCAAAGTAGATGAAGAACCACATCAAAATTATGTGTTGATAAAAGGATATGGATTTGATGAAACCCCTTGTAGTGAAGAAGAAAAAGATGAAGAGAAAGAAAAGAAGATGATATTTGAAGAGGAAGAAGCTCTGAAAAGGATCCCTAAGACCCCTAAGTGTGTGCAAAAGAATCATTTTGAAGATAAAATCATTGGAGATAAGATCAGAGGTGTGTTGACAAGAAGAAAAGCTGTTATGATAGAGGAACAGGTAAAATTTTGTTTACTTTTAGAAATAGAACCTAAAATAGTAATTGAAGCATGCAAGGATGAGAACTGGATCAAAGTTATGGAAGAAGAGTTGAGACAGACTGAGAAGAATTAGACTTGGGAATTGGTCCCAAGACCAACAAACAAGAATGCGATAGGAACTAAATGGGTTTTCAAAAACAAATTGAATAAGGATGGAAAGGTTGTTAGAAATAAGTCTATACTTGTATGTAAGGGATACTCACAAGTGGAAGGAATAAATTTTGAAGAGAATTTTGGTTTGGTGGCAAGAATGGAAGCCATTCAAATGTTTTTGGATTTTGTAGCACATAAAGACTTCAAGGTGTATCAGATGGATGTTAAGACTACCTTATTGAATGGTGAGTTAGAAGAAGAGAGTTATATTGAACAATCAAAAGATTTTTCATTGTAGGGAGATGTTGATATGGTCTGAAGATTAAAAAGGAATTGTATGGACTCAAACAAGTTCCTAGAGCTTGGTATGCAAGATTGGATAGATATGTGTTGCAACAAGGATTCAAAAAGGGTACTACAGATAGTAACCTTTACTTCAAGGTTGAGGGAGATCAGATCCTGATTATGGTTATGTATGTTGATGACATAATTTTTGGAGCAAATGAAGGTATGTGTAAGATATTTGCAAATCAGATGCAAAAATAGTTTGAGATGCCAATGTTTGGGGAGATGAAATTCTTCCTTCGGTTACAAATTCATCAATCAAAAAAAGGAATTTTCATTTCATAGTCAAAGTATGTGAAGGAAATGTTGAAGAATTTTGGAATGGAGGATTCTAAACCAGTGTGTACTCCTATGGTTACTAGTTGCAAGTTGAGAAAAAATGATGAATCTCCTAGGACAAATAAGAGAAAGTATAGATCAATGATTGGCCAACTGTTATATATTACTGTTACTAGACCGGATATCATGCATGCATTTTTTCTTGTGGCATTATTTTAAGAATATCCCAGAGAATCACATGTGGTAGTAGTCAAAATAATATTTAGATACTTGAAGGGAACTCTAGATTTTAGTCTATGGTATCCTAGGGATACTGATTTCTATTTGAGTGCATATACAAATGTAGATTGTTGGGAAAATGTGTCTCAACCTTGCAATTATATAAAGGTTATTGTTGATAGGATATATATATATATATATATATATATATATATATGGGTGGGTGCATGCAGATGGGTAGCAAATTTGTGGCCACTTTCAAAAAAAAGTTTTGAA
>VDFB02012650.1:0-47326 GCA_007258455.2 Sequoia sempervirens
TCACTATTTTTTGGTTTAATATCAATAGTAGGAAACAAGATTTTCTTTGTAGATACCTATCTTTCAACAAAGAAAGCCTTCCTAATACCTACTTGGATTTCCCTATGCTTCTTAAGAGAAATAGGAAGCAACTTTGTACACCTCTTGGAAAGGTTGAATCAAATTTTGGATGGGTGGAAGGGAAGACGATTATCCTCTTCTAGTAGGGTCACTCTCCTAAAAGCAATCTTCCAAGCTATTCCTATCTACAAATTCTCTCTTATGAGTGTGCCCAAGAGCATTATTTCCAAAGTTACCTCTACCATTCAGAGATTCTTCTAGAGGTACACTAGGGATCAATTTAAATATCCCTAGTTTGTTGGAGTGATATTTGCAAAGATAAGAATATCAGTGGTCTTGGCCTTGATGGAAAATCCTGGGATAATTTGATTGGACCAAGAATGTATTGTCTAATGGGATTTCTAGAAGTACTACCTCACAAATGTTGCTTACTTGATTTCCAACTTTCTTAGTGGACCCAACCGGATATTTACTTTAAGAACCAGGCTATGTAATACCTATCCACGTTGGTTTTGATGGAAACAAGCATTGTTCATTAATAAAGTCATAACAAGGTCTCAAAAAAGCTTTGATTTGTTGATAAATGATAAAATCATTGAGCTAGTATATCAATCCCGTTGTTGAGAATGCACTTCGATCAACAATAGAACATGCAAGCATACATTTTTACATTAAAGGTTCACCAAGCCATTCTTTTTTGCTGTATCAAAGAGAGTTCACACCCATAAAAAAAATAAGTTTCAATTGCATTTTCAGAGCTACTAAATTAGAGCATGCAAAATGCTAAAGGATATCAAAAAGGCTTGACAACAATGCAAAGCTAAAAAGCCTCAAAATAAAATAATTCTAGTAGCCTATATAGATATTCTAAGAAGTAATACAGAACATAAAAAAATCAGCACTAGCAGAGATGCCATGGTAAAAACCCTGGCCAAGAACTTCATTTCCCAATGTTGGAGCTTAGCCCAAAGGGCCCCTCTCATCAGTGTTTGAACTACTGTAAGATATATTGCTACATTTTCAGTCACAACCCTGTAAATCCATGAAGATTGGATCTTGGAACTCAATGTAGCATGTTATAGAGTTATACAATTCACTAGAGGGCACACCCACATGAGCTCTCAAATCAAGGACCATATGTGGAAGATTATTTGCATCAGAGACCTCAATAGCCCTTACAGAAAGAGAAAAAAAACTTTGTATCTTGATCTTAGGCACCACCCATATCCCCTAAAGAAAGAAAACAAAACCATTACAAGTATGAAACTCAAGGACTATTGCTTCCACATTGATAGGGAACTCCTCCACCATGAACTATGTTTGTCTTTTGGCACCTGAACAGTCTTAAAATAATTTGGGATGCAAAATGTTCTTGATGAAACATAAGCCATCCAACTTAGGAATGTAGAAGATACAATAAAGGTTACAGTTCCTAATAGCCAGTCAAACACATCAGAATGAGTTATCACTGTCCCAGCTCATCCAGCATACCAACATCTTTTTCCAATCTCTGCCACATTGATACATCAAGAGAAAACACACAGAAGCAGAGGCAGAGCAAATTACACCCCTGCACCACTTCAGAATGTATGTCTAAAGTGAAAAGAACAAAGAGAAATGTGATATTATAGAGTGGCAGAGGGGAATGAAAGGTAAAAGCATTAGATAACGCCTTCACTTGTAGGAAAGCATTATAGAACCATGGTGATACATGCAAAGCAGCAATGTTTGTAAAAAAAAATTCAAGAGGCTCAAAAAAAGGTAACAATTGCTCAATCAAAAATATCAGGAAAAAAGAGAAAAGACAACATGTGGAGTTTGTTTCATGCAGATATCCCAATCCATGTAGGCTATAAATTAACTTATCATATAGAAATTATGACTTAGGGGAATAAAAGTAAAATGTATAAGTTGATAAAGGTTAGAGACCATGTGTCAAAGTAGATCTGATATCAAAAATGAAAATGAGGTTTTGATATGCACAACCAAAAAGAAAAAGGAAAAGTGGATTTCCAAGGACAAAGGTGGGGCACCACATTTGGCATACAAACGAGAAAGTTATGCAAGGTGATAAAGACTGAGTTGTGGTCACCCCATGGCTAAAAGGGTGCAAGCCCTTCACATGCAGTCATCTCAAAGTTAACAATAGGAGAGCAGGTCTGAGATGGCCTAAGAAGTTGTTCCAATGCCATGGTTGGCTAGCAGATCCAAAAATATGTTATCTTCTCTAGATTAATAGAGATGTGCTGAAATCTAGTAAAAAGAAAGGCCTCCTCAAACATGCTCTTAAACACCAATGGTTAACTGAATTCGACTTCATGCTCCCAGTAATCATTAGTGAATTGCCTTCAGCCACAATCAAAGAAAGATTATTGGTAAAATTTGATTGAAGACCTATTAGGACACCAAAGGTTTCTGCTTCATTACTAGTTCCATGGGGAATCTTGATTGAAAAATCCCAAAAAGCATTTTGATAAAAATCTAAGATCAAACCCCAGTAATCATTAGTGAATTGCCTTCAGCCACAATCAAAGAAAGATTATTGCTAAAATCTGATTGAAGACCTATTAGGAGGCCAAAGGTTTCTGCTTCATTACTAGTTCCATGGGGAATCTTGATTGAAAAATCCCAAAGAGCACTTTGATATCAGTTTAAGATCAAACCCCTGGTGCCTTCTGCACTCAGATTCAACAACAATACTCCATGAAGTTGACTTCTTTCTAGATTGCCTCTAGGTGGGCCATTGCAAATTGGTCCTTTAAACTTCCAAAAGTGTGACCCATTAGTGAGAGAGTTTACCATATAATAGTTACAATATCTATGAGATAACCTTTACTGCTAATTTACAGAATCAAATCTAAAATATTGTGATTATTAATATACCTAAATTGTATTGTCCCAAGTCCGTAGTTAAAATGTCAGATATGATTGTTGAAGACCATCTTGATGTTGATGTTGTAGCCACGGGCCTCATTCTTCCAGTGATATAATTAATAATCAAATAAATTCATATAGCCATGGCTATTCATTTATTTGTAGCCGACTTTAATGAAGAGATGCGTCCATACAAATAATGATTTATATTTATTTTCTTATGGCCAACTTAACAAGTTTGCATGGGAGAAAGAGTCGCATCATTTCATTAAGAGGCCGACCTCTTGTGTAGAGACGTATTGCTTGGAAGAAGACATTTCATATTGTATATATAGGCGCTGCTCTCTCTCTCTCTGATCATTCATTCATATATATTCATTTTGTTCAAGTTCGCATCAGCAAAAATTTGAGTTATATATATAGCAGATCGATCCAAGAAGAAGTTCGATATTCATTAAGTATGGTGTCATCATTATCAATACAGATCGGCCTTGTGTTTGGCCTCCTTGTAAAGCACTTTGTTGCTATTTGATCAATATATAACTGATATATTGTTGCTAGGTTTTCTCCCTCAAGAAGGAGGGTTTTCCCAGGGTATATGCTATGTTAAATTGTTTAAAATTGTTCTATTTCTGCTTATTTAAATTTTGATCCTAAAACTAACATGGTATCAAAGCAGGTTTAAGCAAGATCGTGATCAGATTTGTATAAGCAGCATAATCTTCCTCTCTTATTCTCATCTTAGTCTGTCTATCTTAACTTTGAAAATGGTGAACGGACTCAAGGTTGAAGATAGACTCGATGGTGCCTCTAACTTCACCTCTTGGAAGTTTAGAGTTCTTATTGCATTGGAAGAAAATGATATTCTCAAGTTTGTGGAGAGTGAAGTACCTGAACCTTTCGATGAGACTGAGAAGACACAATGGAGGAAGAATGGCACAAAGGCCAAGAAGATATTGATTGATTCTGTGAAGGATCACCTTGTGCCTATTATCTCCAAATTGAAGACAGCTAGAGAGATGTTCAAGACTTTGGAGGGATTGTATGAGATAAATAACACCAGCAAAGCTCTTGCATTGAGGTAACAGCTACATCACATCAAGATGGCGAAAGGAGATTCAATCATCTCCTTCTTTATGAAGATCACTAAGTTGAAGGATCAACTCTATGCCATTAGAGACATAATTGAAGTTCAAGACTTAGTCATGTTGGCACTTAACGGTCTTCCTCAATCTTGGGGGCCCTTTATCCAAGGTACTAATGGAAAATATAAGCTACCAAAGTTTGATCGTCTTAGAGAAGATTGTATTCAAGAGGAATCAAGGTTGGCAGCAAGAGGTAATGGTCGAAGCTCTCACAATGAAAACAATCATGTTCTTGCTGCTCAAACTTAAAGAGGAAAGGAAGAGAAGGGAGAAAAGGTAACTTCAAGAGGAAGAGAGATAGGAAATCAGATGTTGCTCCTGAATCAAAGAAGAAGAAGGATCTCTCCCATATTCAGTGCTTCAAATGTGACAAGTATGGTCACTAAGCTAGAGATTGTGCAACAAGACCAAAGCAGCATGCTTCTACTACGGATGTGGATGATGTCTCTCCTTAGAAGGAATCAAGAGATAACTCAAGTGGATTTCTATTTATCTCTGCCCTATCAAGCAATGTTCCAACTGATAGTAGCACATAGTTGATTGATAGTGGTGCTTCTCGACACATTACAGGATATAGAGAGCATCTTTCAGATTTGGTGGAGAGAGAAACCAACATTCAAGTGATAATCAGAGATGCTACTTGCTATTTAGTGAAAGGTGTTGGTGCCACCTCTCTCCACCTAGATTCCAGCATCCCTCTCCATATGAGAGATGTCTTGTTCATACTAGGTATCAACAGGAACCTTGTATCAATTTCAGCTTTGGAGGACAAAGGATATCAAATTGCATTTTCTAAGGGAAAAGTTCTTGGTTGGCCAAAGAACTCTAGCATCAAGACAGCCCGAGTGATTGGTGTTTGGCAAGAGATTCTATATAGACTTTCCATTCGTCCAATTCAAGCATTGTTGCATGATTCCACCAATTCAAGTGAGCTTTGGCATAGGAGGCTTGCTCACCTTCACTTCAGAGCTCTTCCATCCATGGAGAAGATGGTTACTAGCCTTCTGAAACTCAGTCAGGAGCATGATGGTAGGAGCAATGGGTAAGAATACTAAGGGTCCTTTTCATTGTAGTGAAAGTAGATCAAAATGTATTCTAGATCTTGGATGTGTGGTCCAATGTTTGTTGCATCCTTGAGTGGTTTTTGGTATTATGTAATTTTCATTGATGACTACTCTAGAAAGACTTGGATTTATTTCTTAAAGTCTAAGGAATCTAAAGAAGTACTTGAGAAATTCAAAGAATTTAAGGCTCAAGTAGAGAATTTGTCTGGAAAGAGGATCAAAGTTTTGAGATTTGATAACGAAGAAGAATACACCTTTGGAGGCTTCCGTAACTTTTGTATTGAGGCAGGGATTAAGAGGGAGTTTTGTGTTCCTTACAATCCACAGCAAAACGAAGTTGCAGAAAGGAAGAATAGATCTATAGTTGAAGCAGCCAAAGCTATGATCCATGATCAAGACTTGCAAACCTTCCTTTGGGCAGAAGCATCTAGAACTGCAATGTATGTTTAGAATCGGAGTCCTCATCGTATTTTGGAAAATATGACTCCTAAAGAAGCCTTCACAGGTGTGAAGCCTGAGGTTAGTCACTTGAGAATCTTTGGTTGTCCTATTTATATTCATGTGCCTAAAGATAAGAGAACTAAGTTAGAACCTTCTGGCAAGAAAGGAATATTTGTGGGTTACAGTGAATCCTCAATAGCCTACAAGATTTACATTCCTGGACAAAAACAAATAGAGATTAGCAAAGATGTCTCCTTTGAAGAAGATGTTGCATTCAAAAGATCTAAAGGTTCATACATGGAGATAGATAATGAAGACCAGGAGCCTCCTCAGGACATGGACGTTGATCATACTCTTGAGATTCAAAGGGAGTCTACCGAACCAAAAGAGGATATTGATCCAGTTGAGCCTTTGGAACCAACTGATGGGCCAAGAGATATTGTCATAGGTTGAAAGAGACCTCTATGGGCTAGGCAAACTATGCAGGAGGCAAAAAAGTTTGCAGCTCCTAGAGGCACATTCAGAGAAAGAAAAAGACCATAGAAGTTTCCAGGCTATGTAGCATTAATGAGTCATATAATTGAGTCTGAGCCTTCCAGTGTTGAGGAAGCATCAAGTCAGCAAGTATGGAGAGATGCTATGGCTGAAGAATATCAATCTATTATCAAGAATGATGTTTGGGATATTGTACCAAGACCTAAAGGGAAATCTGTTGTATCTTCTAAATGGCTTTTCAAGATCAAGCATGCAGCTGATGGAAGCATTGAGAAGTACAAAGCTAGATTTGTTGCTAGAGGATTCTCTTAGAAAGAGGGAATAGATTATGAAGAAAATTTTTCTCCAATTGCTCATTATACATCAATCAAGACTATCATTGCTATTGCAGCAGCTAAGGGATGGAAGCTACATCAGATGGATGTAAAGATAGCATTCTTTAATGGTGTAATTGAAGAAGAAGTCTACATTGAGCAACCTGATGGCTTTGTGATTCATGGGAAGGAGTCTCATGTTTGTAAATTGAAGAAGGCTTTGTATGGCCTTAAGCAGGCTCCTCATGCTTGGTATTAGAGGATTGGTCAATACTTGATGAGCTTGGGCTTCTCCAAGAATGATGTTGATTCAAACCTTTACTTCAAGGTAGTCGATGGTGAGGCTTTAATCTTGGTTCTTTATGTTGATGATCTATTTCTTACTGGAGCAGAATATCTCATTATCAAATGCAAGAAGGAGTTAGCTTCTGAATTCAAGTTGAAGGATCTAGGATTTATGCATTACTTTCTAGGATTGGAAGTATGGCAGAGACCAAATGAGATTATTCTGAGTCAAGGGAAATATACTATAGATATCTTAAAGAGATTTGGGATGATTGATTGCAAATCTATGTCTACACCGATGGAAACTAATTTGAAGAAGTTAAGTGAGTCTACAACTAGTTCAGATCTGGTAGATCCTGCTATGTATAGGCAATTGATTGGATCGTTGATGTATCTAGTCAATACTAAAACAAATAATTGCTATGCAATGAGTGCACTCAGTCAGTTCATGTGTGAACCAAGAAAAATTCATCTAGTTGCAGCTAAGCATATCTTGAGATACTTGCGTGGCACAGTTGGATATGGCTTAAGATATACTTCCAATGTAGATCTAAAGTTGCAAGGTTATTCTGATTTTGATTGGGTAGAGAGTGTAACTAATCAGAAGAGCACCTCTAGATGTTGCTTTACCTTGGGGTTTGCAATGATTTCTTGGTGTAGTAGGAAGCAGTCTTCACTGGCACTAAGCACTGCAGAGGCGGAATATATTACAGCATGTGTAGCAGCTCGAGAAGCAATGTGGCTTCGGAAGCTCCTTGCAGTTGTTTGGACAATCATTGGAGCCGACTGTTATTCATTGTGACAATCAAAGTTGTGTGAAGCTATCTGTCAATCCAATGTTTCATGACAGAACAAAACATGTTGAGATCAAATACCATTACATCAGAGATATGGTACTAAGGAAAGCTATTCAGTTGAGATATATTTGCACTGATGATCAAACGGCTGATATTCTCACCAAGCCTCTCTCCAGAGTGAAGTTTGTGCATTTTCGAGACAAGCTTGGAGTTGTGGAGAATGAAGCCCTTGCTGAGAGGGAGACTCAGCATCAGTGATCTTTTGTGATTTGCCATAATGCATCTTTCTCTATGACGCAAAAATTTGAGGCGAAAGACCTTGTTAATGCATATTTCTCTGTGACAGAGAAATTTGGGGTGAAAGCCCTTGTTAATGCATCTTTCTCTGTGAACGGAGAAATTTGAGGTGAAAGCCCTTGTTCCACCCTCTAGGAGTAGCCATGGTGGATGTCATGTTGAGAGACTCCATGACAACATCACGTTGAGAGACTCCGTGATGATTCCCTTGTACTTGTGTTTATCCACCCTCTGGGAGTAGCCATGGTGGACGTCATGTTGAGAGACTCCATGATGACATCACGTTGAGTGACTCTGTGATGGGCACTTGTACACATGTTTCTTTCCACACATGGGAGTAGCCATGGTGGACGTCATGTTGAGTGACTCCATGACAATATCACGTTGAGTGTGACTCCGTGATGAGCTCTTTTCCACAAATGGGTGTAGCCATTGTGGATGTCATGTTGAGAGACTCCATGACATGGATATCTGGAATAATTCCTCCCTAGCTAAGAGGGAGTGTTGATGTTGTAGCCGCAGGCCTCATTCTTCCAGCGATATAATTAATAATCAAATAAATTCATATAGTCATGGCTATTCATTTATTTGTAGCCGACTTTAATGAAGAGATGCGTCCATACAAATAATGATTTATATTTATTTTCTTATGGATGACTTAACAAATTCGCATGGGAGAAAGAGTTGTATCATTTCATGAAGAGGCCAACCTCTTGTGTAGAGACGTATTGCTTGGGAGAAGACATTTCATATATGTGCTGCTCTCTCTCTCTCTAAACATTCATTCATATATATTCATTTTGTTCAAGTTCGCATCAGCAAGAATTTGAGTTATATATATAGCAGATCGATCCAAGAAGAAGTTTGATATTCATTGAGTATGGTGTCATCATTATCAATACAGATCGGCCTTGTGTTTGGCCTCCTTGTAAAGCACTTTGTTGCTATTTGATCAATATATAAGTGATATATTGTTGCTGGGTTTTTCTCCCTCAAGAAGGAGGGTTTTCCTGGGGTATATGCTGTGTTAAATTGTTTGAAATTGTTCTATTTCTGCTTATTTAAATTCTGATCCTAAAACTAACACTTGAAGTCAAAATGAGTGTATTCAAAATTCCATCCCATCATCTTTTGATTTTTAATTATTTTTTGGAATGTTGATTTAACAAATTATTTTTGATAAATTTTTACACTATCTCATACATGACTGCTAATAGCATATGCATGGCAAAACAATTCTCAGAATGAAACCCTTTATTAAAGAACTTGAGACTCGTTAGTGGTTGCAAAAAATTTATTGTGCATATAATATAATGTTTTAGGTAAGAATCTATATAGAAAGATGATTGGACATAGCAATTCCTTATAAATAAAATCTCTAATGCATGTAAGAACTTTATAGCATGAATCTTGTAATACCAAAGACTGAAAACTTTGCAATATTAAAAATGGTTTGTTATAAAGAGGCATTTATTCACTTTCAAAGCTGTGTTTTAAGCTCCTGCTCCTCTATATACTCACCACCAGAATACATAATGGTTGTAGGAAAGATTACAGCATTCAACTCCAATGAATATCATGATTCATAATCAAACATATGATGGTTAAAGTAAGAAATGTTAAAGGATGGTCAGACTGCAAACAATACTGTCTGGCCAACTATACGTTATCTCTCTAGCAATGCAAATATATGAAAAAATAGCTAAGGAGTGTTTCGAATTTTCATCTACAGCTCTTTTTAACTCCAATTGAGAGGCTGAATTTTGATTTCAGATTTTCCAATTTTTCAATTCTTCAGGATTGTTGTTAATACATGAATTTTTTATATATTTTTTTGTCTAGGTTTTAATCATTTGAGTTTAACCCTCTCATTGGCTTCTTCTGATTCCTTCTTTTTAGACAGAGATCTGGCTTTAGCTTTTCACCTTTTGCTTGCCAGACCCCTTTTTTAACTCCCAATTAGTTATTCTAAACTTTTAGTCCTGCTGGCTTACTTCTGTCATTTAAGGACATTGTTCCCTTCCTTTCTTTGTTTCATGGAAAGAAAACCACTTAATATAATTCATAAAAAATCTCATTCTTTCCTTTCTTTGTTTCTTTTCTGACTGAAGAATGGCGTTGTATACTTCTTGAAAAACCTGAAATTTTAAAAAAAACCAAATGCAAAATTATCCTGTGTTTCCTGAAATTTAGATAAACAGTTGCAAAATTGTCCTTTCTTTGCTCACCCATGCTTTGAAGAATTTATATGAAAAAATTTCATTAGAAATATATCTTCACAGAGCAGAGATGAAATTCAGCACTCAACCAGATCAGAGGTATGAGCCTAATTACATCATCTATATATCCTATATCAAAAGATTATTTAAATTTCAAGTTTGGCTACGTAACATTTAACCTTCGCATCTTATATGAGTAACACCATCCTTCAAATAATTAGTCCTCTGTTTGATATCCATCCGTCTGTCTTCATACACTTGCTGTTTGGAGTGTGACAAATAGAAGTCTCTGCTCTTGCAAATGTGTGTCAACCAGTTCAGTAAATAGTACAAAGCCATCTCATCCACCAAAATGGCATATGTTATTAAAAGACTCAATGTGGCAGTATAGTACAAGGAGTCCTCACCCCTGGGGCTGCAGGATGTGCCTATTAAGGAAAATTGGGGCAGGATTTTTCTAAGTTTGATTCATCAACAAAGCTAAATACAGAAAAAAACGTATCAAATATACTACACTGAAGAAATCTCATATTTCAATTGTTTTAATTCAACTGTTATGGCAAGCCACTTATCATGATGCTACTACTATCTAAATAGTACTATCCATATTTGGCAGACTCGGACTCCAAATAGTGATAAAATTAATTGTCTAAGTTGCCGATTTTGGTCTCCACTCCCAAATCCCCTAAGTGTAATCAAGTTTCTTGTATGAAAAGAGATCCCAGTGCTCCTCATGGAGTCCGAGGGCAGTGCCCCTGACACATTGGGCAGGTTGAGGGGTGGAGCCCCTGCCACCAAGCCCAAATTAAGCTCTTTGAAACCACCCAAAACTTTATGTTGCACACCATTTTGCAATCAGCTCAAATTTGCTCTTCAAGTGCTGTGTGAGGAAGTGTAGGGGCATTCATGCATTTATAAGGCAAAACCACAACTTTTTTTACTCCTTTTTCCCCTTTTTTCCGTTTTTTTTTTTGTGTTTTGCATTTTTAACACATTTGGCAAGTCTGACTGGAGAGTTAACTTGCAAGTAACTCACCAAGGTAAAAAATCAGCAAGTACTTGCCGAATCTACCAACTATGGTACAACTATCAATCAGCCACGTGTCCAACATTTCTAACTTTAGCCTATGAAACCCCATCTGTAATTTGATCGAATTGGTATTTCTAGCCATCATGCAATGTCAGGATGAGAAGAAGATGAAAATGAAGAAGAATTTTCACCCCACCCACTACAGTAAGATAGTCAATGCCAGAAGGGACCACAACGCATCACCAGCATTACGGTACACCAAGACTTGTTCAAGAACAGCAGGCCTCAGATATAGTCAATGCGGCTTCTTTCTTTACAAATTTTGTTCAAAAATTACTCTGCCTACGATAAATTTCGCTGTTCAAAGAAGGCGTGCCACAATTCATCCTTAAAAAAAATCTAAACGTTAATTTCAACAAAAACAGCCCGCATATGCTAAATTTCACTTTTCAAATAAAGCATAGCATAAATATATCCCTCAAAGTTATCAATGTGCTATCTGAACGCTAATTTTGTTGAAAATTTACTCTGACTACGCTAAATTTCACTCTTCATGGAAAACACGCCACTGCTCCTCCCTCAAAGATGCATATGTGCTAAAACATAATAAAACATAACTTCTAGAAAAAATAACCTGCAAGATTCTCTTTTAAAAAGAACCAAAACACAACAGAATAACCTAGAAAATTTTCGCGCAATGTTAATGAAACTTGAATCAAAATAAAAGAATGTTCAAACTACAGACATGCCAAAGAGCCTGCATTGATAAATAAAACCCTATGTTTTAGGGAGGAAATTGGGGAAATTTTAGGGTTTTTTTTTTCAATTTCATGAGCTAACTGTGCGTAAAAGGAGTAGAAATCTAGAACAGAAAAAAAATAGAATTCAATTGCTTACCAGTCTTCGCCATGTGTGTGGTTTAAATAAAGCGGAAGATTGCTTCCGAGACAACATCATTCAGATCGATCAGTAAATCAATTTTTCTTCTGTCTTAATTCTTTCTTTCAATATACAGAGCATCAGCTGACTAGTTTGTGAGAATTTGAGGAGTGAAATACTTGCGTAACAAGAAAAAGAATTATTGCGAGTCTTCGTCACCAAATTTGATAGTATTAATATTATTTGTAAGCATTACCAGGACTTGGTCACGGCCCATAGTTATTGGCATTCGATGGGTTGGCATAGAAAGGTACTTTCTTCCCTCCTCCAAGCATTTTTATATTAATAAAATAGAACAATTTTAACATCTATTAAATCAAATATAATCTATGGGGATCTTCTTTTTCTAACTTTCAGATTCGTAGATCAATTAGGAACTCCTCAATTTTCCAAATCTTATCTTTTTCAAACAAATAGTGTCTCAAGTATCCACTAAAGTATCTAGATAATCGACATGAATATCATAATAAGCTTCCCATTCAAGAACAAGTGTCATGTAGTGGCTAGTACTTGCCTTTATAATATTTTAGATTTAATAAAAATAAATGTAAGTTTTATTAATGTGAATAAATTTAAATGTTAATTTTGTTAATTATAGTATTAACATAATCATTTAAAAATGTTACATTAATGTTAATTTTTATTAAAATTATATAAATAATATATTAATCATTATAATATAAATTGTAGGTTACTTGCATTTAAATATTAGTATTAATAATTATTAATCTTATCTTATTTTATTATATAAAAATAATTATATATTAAAATTTTAAATATTAGAAAGATATTTTAAATATCAAACAAAATAAAATCAAACGATAGTATAATATAATTAGAAGAAAAAATGATAATTGTTATATAAATATAAAATTTATCTAATAATTATGTTACATATTAATATTAATATGTATAATATAATATAAATTTATTATATTATATTAATTAATATTTATTGATTATATACTATAAATTTAAACTAGCAATTGTACCTTTGTGTTCAATAGGTAGGCCAAAGAGGTGTGGAAGGTCAATTAGATGGAAAATGGATTTTTTTAATACATGTGTAGTACATGAAATCAATTAGTAGGTCATTTAGAAAATAATTTTATTAATATATATATATATATAATTAATTGACTATTATATTATTATTTTGTATTGATATATCAAGTAGGACTATGTGACATTATTATCAGATTATTAATGATTGGATTAACTATTATATTATATTATATTTATATTTATTAGTCATAATATTATATTATTTATTTGATATGACTATTATATATTCTAACTATTATAAGATTATATCATTCTTATTATTAAATTATTTTGACTATTATATTATTATTAATATTTTTAAAATATTATATTTAGTAAATTATCATTATCTTTAATATTATATTATTAATATTTATTTGAGTTAGAGTTAGGATGAATGTTATATTTTGGATTAAAATTAAAATTTGTATTAAGATTAGCTTTGAGATTACAATTATGATTATAATTTTATATCTAACCCTAACCCAAACAATAATTCTAATCATGAATCCAAAGTATAACATTCATCCTAACTCTAACCCAAATAAAATTTATACTCCATAATTTAATATCATAATTAAATTTATATTATATACATAATAATGTAAAATAACATTTTATTATAATATAATTTATAAGGAAAACAAAATATAAATTACTAAATGAAAAACATTAATACTAATATTCTTTACTTTATTCAAAAGCTCTCTCTCATTATAACTTTACCTATTCAGAAAGACAAAAATATAGTACCTATACAAAGTCAAAGATTGTGAATGCTCTTATTAAGTTATGTGAATGCTTCAACTATCAACCAAGGCTCAAATACGCCCTCCACAGACAAATTAAGCTCATGGAACTCAAATAAGGAAATGCCTTCCATGTAATAATAATTTTTATTTTTTTTAATATTAAATAAAACATAAATAAATGAATTGATTATATAATATAATTGTAAGAAATAATTAAATAATAATTATTTAAATATAAATTTTATATAATAGTTTTGTTAAATAAAAATATGTATAATATAATTTATGTGAAATAAAAAAAAGAGATCTATTAGTTGTCATTAAATTTATTTGTAATAATAACAATATATGAATTTATTTTTTATTTTTTATTATTACTATTATTATTATTTAATTTATCTTTAATTTATTACTAGTCTACCTTGTTCTTCTTCCATTTGACCATTACATTCAATCTCATTTATATTATTTACTCTAGAATAAGAAGAAGTTTTATAATCTTTTTTATTTTTTCTTATCTATCTAATTCATTGATCTATCTCAATAGATATTTGAATATAGACATTTCAAAATATTATAAATATACATAAAAATTTAAAACACAACAAAATAAACATATAAATATTTAATATTTAATATTAAAAAATAATAAATTTAAAAAACAAATACATAAAAAATAAATCAAAAACCATTGACAATAATTAAAACTTTAAATAAATTCTTGAAATGTTAAAATGATTATGGTGGATTTGATTATGTCCAAATAAAGTGTCCACATCCTTTAAAGTGGGAAAAACAAACCTAGTGAACATGCTTTTGTAAGGGTGTAATTCTTGTTTATGTGCTCCAACCTTGTATATTACTAATGCATTACAGGTCATATTATAAAGTGTGCGAGACGAATTTGATAATCAATATTCGGTATCCACACCACCTTCTCAGAAAAATCCAGTAGCCCCCTATCAACACACCTCATCACATGATAGCTATGTTTTTGTCCAAATTAAATCATTCCTCCAACCAATAAGTTTCTTCAAATACCTAGCACAGACATTTTGAAAAAAAGCCCTAACCCTCACCAAAGCAAAAACCCTTGTAATAGGTGTTTCTATAAATTGAAAATAACAACATATATATACTAGAGGAAATTAATAAAGCAAAGCTTCCATGTCTTTTTGATGTGGTGTTACTCAGAATAAGTGCCTAGAGACCCTAAAGTCGGTAGAGTACATACAAGGTGATATCGTCAATAGATGAGAACATAAACAACCTATTAGCTGAGCACATAAATGAACTAAAATTTATTAAGGCCAGGTGCAGTCCTTGACAGTAGAGGGCATACTGGAGCTTAAGAAGTTGAAAACATAAGTGAACTAAAATAGTCATGGTGCAGGAGAGGAACATATTTGAATCCCATGGTATAAACAATTTAAAAATCATCCAAATACATAAACTAACTAAAATTTATGAAGGCCAGATGCAAGTTGACTGAGCACATAATTGACCTAAAATCAGTTGAGGTCGTGTACAAGTCTATGCAGCACAAAGCTTACTCAAGCTCGTGTACACTAGTATCGTAAATAGCCTGAAATAAACCTTATTTAGGTCGGGTGCATGTGTTGGTACTACAGGGGATAAATAATTTAAAGTTTAGCCAAGACCATAAACGACCTGAAATTGGCTGAGGCAGCGTGTAAGTCTTGGTTGAACTAAAGTCGCGCGCACATAAATAGCGTGAAATTGGTTAAGGTGAAGTGCAAATCTTTGTAGTCCAGCACATACTTACGCTCAGGTAGGCTTAAAGCTCAAGTAACCTGAACCTACCCTAGTTTAGATCAGCTACAACTCTTTGCAATCCATGATGTAAGAGATCTAAAAACAAGCCAAGCAACTAAACAACCTAAAATTGGTAGAGCCGAGGTGCAAGTATTTGTTGTCCAGGGCACAATGAAGCTTAAGTAGGCTGACAGCTTGAGTAAACTAAAATTAGCTCAGTTTAGGTCTGGTTCGAGTCTTTGCAAGTCCAGGATGTAAATAATTAGTCGATAGAATTTAATTGTGAACTCGCCAGTCTAGCCAAACCTGTCTCACACTCTGAAAACCAGTTTCATTCATCGTTTAACCATTTTCAAATACCAGGAACCTGTCTCACACACTCCGTAAACCTCTTCACCGCCGTCAAAAAACAATTTTGAAGTAGTTGTTTCCTGTCAAATAAATCCAAATCAAATCAAATCGAATCTGATTTGCATGATGTCTTTAGATTTGCATCAATTGCCTTCTATATTGATGTCTAGATTTGATTGCATTGACTGCCGCCGCCCTTAATCACCGCCCAAAGTGTACATAAACACACTGGGCTCCTAACGTCAATTAATGCCTCTACCTGTTCTTCTGGGGCCTTTGCTGTTGCTTGCTCTGATGCTTGCTTCTCTATCGCTGCTAGAACTGCTGCGTCTCCTACTCTCAGTTTATCATGTTTTAGTTTTATTTCCTCTTATGGAATTCAAACAGCAAGTCGTGGTTCTCCCGCAGTTACACATTGCTATGAAATAGACTCTACGAGATGCAAATCTGAGCAGCTTCGCTGCCGCATAATTTAATTTTAGCATTATTTATGTGAAAATAAATTGGGGGCAAATCCTGTGTTCATGAGAAATTCAACACTTTTCTTGACTTTGTAAGTCCACTATGAATTTGAAATTATTATTTTTGCTTGTTTCTTTTTCCCCTGTAAGAAGATATCAGGCTAAGATCTAGGGTTCGAAGCACGTATTGTAAATGTTGATCATTTATAGTGGAAGCTTTCGTCGCTCATTGTTCAATCTAGAGGTAAGCTATTTTTACTTACATCTACGTCATATTTTGGTCGAGTAAGGAGCTTTCTATTTGGATCGTGCCTGCTATTTTTATTTCCATCTCGTGCTTACTTACATAGGTGAGAGGAGAAGTGCCAGCGAAGTTATATTTCCTACACCGCAAACCACCATGAAACATTAATCATGATGTTTTATATTTCACATCAATTTTCACACTCATATAATCCAACTTAACGCAAATCTTTTGGCCCCCAAACAAATCTCAGTCTACACTCAAACGAGTACAAAATCCAACAAAGATGACCCAAATCTTGTTATTCCAAATAAGCAACAATCCCACAAATACTAAACAAAACTTGCACATACAAATGAGCAAAAAACCTACAGAAAAATTTCTACATACAAATGAGAAGAAATTTATAGCAAAATTTGTACTTGGAAATCAAAACGAGGATCAAATACACAAGAAAACCAACAAGTAGTCACCCAAACATGAATTCCAGATACAAAGTCATAGAATGCAAAGCAACCAAAATAATCCCTTGGGGACTAAGAATAGGGTATGCTTGCTATGGAAGTTTTACAATGTAAACTTCAAAAATACAAACTTGTGTTCTACCCATTGTCAACTGACCTGTAGAAAGTCTTGAAATCAAATTAACAAAACACAATTTTTGAAAATCTAGGTGATCATATTATATTTACAGCTTCACAGAAAATTTGTCTTAGCCTGTGCTATTGTGGACGTACATAACCTGCATCAAAGCTCCCATTTCACATCATTAGGAAATGGTTCCTGCTGAATGGAAAAGTTCAAAAATGAAAGATAATTTCAGTGAGTCCCCCTCTATGTAGGCATATCCATACAAAGTCTTGCGGCACCTACCATGTCCTCAATGCCTCAGACCAGTCTCCGTAGAAGTGTTGCATCAATCTATTCATAATTAACAAAACAAACATAACTAAAGATTTTGGAGCCTTGAGATAGAAGATTGCATGGCGATAAGAACAAGGAGGTTAGGTAGCTACGGGTGTCCGCTCTCTCCCAGGTGTTAACTTATGGTTTTAATTTTCTTTGTTAATTTTAAATTAGGTTATGTCTACTTGAAGTGGCATATGCTTTATGATACGTAAACATAGTTATTCATTCTTTTTAAATTACTAAGCAGGAGAAATAAGATTAGATTAAATTTATCAAAATTTAATTACATTTCACTAAAAAATCAATATATTCAAGATTGAAATATGTTATATAAAATCAACTCTTTAAAAAAAAGACTTGGCTTTTGTTGTCACTGCCACCCTTTGTTTCATTTTTCCAACGTCAGAATTCAATACCATCTTTATATAGTTCATCTCTATGCAATTACACCATTAGAATGAAATGAAACAACAAAGCTCTGGAAACCATCCACCAAATGCAAATGGACCTCCAAATTATGGCTACAACTCACACCACCATTATGTTTAAGATAAGGAGAATTCAAGTGATTAATCCTCAACTCGTTACTCACCTGACTATAGATCTCCCCCTTCACTCCATTAAAAAGCTTTCTATGCATCCATTCATTCAAAAAGATGGGGATTTGATAGAATGGCGATTTTAAATTGTGGTTTAGGGGGAGTATTAATTTTTTTTAACGGGGAGAGTGATTGTAATTTTGTTCAATATATTTTTTATTTTGTATGTTAAATATTTTAAGTTTTGTAAATATAAAATCTACTCTTGTATTTATTTTGCATATTTATTTTTATATTAGTAAGTTTCTTTATTATAATTGTTGTTTTATTGATATCAATATATATCCTTATATATATATATATATATATATATATATATATATATATATATATATTCTATTCATGAAGAGCTACACAAAACAAACTAATATTTTCATTTTTATTTTTATTTCACTTTGATATATGCAAATTCTAGCTATTTTACAACAATGTAGACATCCACCACAATTATATAATGCAATGAATTATGTAATGTTCAAATTCAGTATTGTTTTACTTCTATTTTCCTATCGTCGTATTCCTTGAACCTCCTATGGGTGCAAGTGCTAGTGATAGCTTTAACGGGAATGTTTACTCACGTGACACCTGAAAACAAATTTTAACTTGCAATCAATATATTCGTTTAAAAGATTGCACAAATGTTTTCTCTTGATTTTAATCTAAGTAACTAGTGTGGAGAACTCGGAGAATGACTTGGAGCTTTTGCCTAGATTTAAAGTGATAATCAATCTTATAAGTTCAGGCTCAGAAATTTTGCCCATCACAAAATGCAAGTATGGTTGTTGTAAGTGATGACAACATCGCTATATTCTACGACCATGGATATTACAATGTTGTCTCTTGACAAAAGCAGTAACCTTTAATGTGATTCCCTCTACCATAAGCCCTTATTAAGATCTCTGAAAGTGAAGATGGTTCCTATGCTTATGACATGTTGTCTTTGTAGGAGTCCACATAGTAGCTGAGAGTACATACTCATAATAGTTTGTGCACAAAACACTTTCAATAGGACTAGTGTACACGTACCAACAGGAAGCATCTTTGAAGCCCTTGCTTATGTATAAGATGGTCGTAATTGAATGTTACACCAATCCCCCTACCATTTTTTTTCAATCTGTCACAAACATAAAATGTGTGGATTTCCTATTATCATTCTCCTTCGTGATGAATACTCCACACGCCACCCACCCATCATTAATATGAAGATAGCTATTTTGGGCATGATTAAATTAGGGCCCTATATAGGAGCGGTCAAGAAGTTATTCTCTAATAGGGGCAAATCTGATCTGGGTGACTTCTGATGTGCTTATACACTCTTTCATGGGAGGTGACCTAACCCAAACTAATGGTGATTTAGGAGATTATTGTTGAAGGTTGCATGCTTCGACTACACCACTGTGAGAAATTAGAAAAATGATTGTTCTATATTGTAAGCATTAATTTATTTTATGGATGTAAGCATTGATTTGCCAATAAAGTCAAACTGTGTATTCAAGAGAGTGTTCAAGTAATAGTTTTTTGTGGTGTGAGGGTTTAATTTTGGTTTCCAGTTTACCATACGATTTTGTCTCTGTGAATTCTAGGCAGCAAGACCTTTCAGTGCATGGCTAGGAATTTTGACCATCTATAAAAGGACATATAGGGAGTGCATTGCAAATCATTAGAGGCTCATTGGAATGCGGTAAATAATCAAATTTAAAGGATAATTCACCTATACAAAGAATTTGCATCTTGGCAAGAGAAATTGAAACAACAAATTGTTGTATCCACTCACTATACTTGTTTTGAATCTTATTGATTTAGTAGATGAAAAAATGTCATTATCAACTGATTTTTCCCCACCATGGGCTTTTATGAGATGAATCGAGTATTTGAGTTTAAAATTATGATATTTTATTCTACATTTATTTTTCGTATTACACAATATTTCCTTACTCTAGATTGTCAATTGATTAATCAAGTGGAATACTATTGAAAATTTAGTGATTTCATAATTTCAGTATGTCATGAAGCCTTTTTTGAACCAAAATTTCAAATCAATGAATCTACCCTTCAAAATCCATTGATAAATAGAAATCCCCTTTGGTGTCCCAAACCGTCTCATAGGCTTTCTCTATTGTGCAAGGTTTTATACCTCATTGACACAAAGCCATTTGCATTGATCAAGTCTCGAGCACTCTTTCAGTTTCAAATCTGAGAACAATCTGAGTACTATATAATTCTTATTATAGCTTTAGATTTTTGTTCTATTTTTTGTTGTAGCTAGTCTATCAACGTCTCCCTTGAACCCCCTATGGGTGCAAGTGCTAGTTTAAATGTTGAGAAAGCACCTAAATGACATCAAATTGGTTGAGGGATGGTGCAAGTACCCACCGCCCTAAATGGGTGCACGCTTGAAAACAACCGATAACAGATAAGAGGCATTGAGAATTAGGGCGTAAACCATATAGAGTCTATGAAGCACATGAATTAATAACCTATAAAGTCATTTGAGGGTGAGTGCAAGCCAGTCTAGGAAAGTGAATTTGAGTGAAATTATGCTCTGACACTAATTTTGCCAAATAAAAATCGGTCATCCTTTTAAATTGGTGTATCAATATGCAATCTCCCCATAAGCCTAGTCAAATGCACTCAACAATAGGTAAAATAATAGTTCAATTTTCTTAACAATAGGCAAAATAATAGTTCAATTTTCTAAAAATAGGCAAAATAATAGTTCATTTCATTTTTCCTCAAAATCAATCAATAACACAACTTTTTAGCCAATCATATCCAAAAAAAATAAAAATTTCTAATTTATAAAGTTAAATATTTTACAAGTTAACTTTGCAAAATTGAATTTTATTTTTTAACAAAAAAATTATTGTTTTTGATTGGTTGAAAGCCAACTTATTAATAACTAATTAACTAAGAAAAACAAAACTCATTGCAATAGTACTGCCTAATGGCAAGTACTAATAAAGTGTTTCTCTTATTCAACCTATTTGATTTTTCTCGTTTAGTTTTGAGCTCATTTTGATGGTTATAGGTTAAGTGGTCTATGGGATTTATAGATAGAAAAAAATATTGTCAGCTATGTGTGATTGATAACCATTTTCTTTGTAATTTTGGACTTTTTTGTTATGAATCTTGATCAAAATGGCTATTGTTTACACTAGCCTCTCCTCTCCAAATAGAGTAATCAAGGAGTCAAATTTTAAGATATCAATGTATTAGATCCAAATATCCTTGTAAGCAAACATTTTGTGACATAGTAACATTTTGTTTCCACTAATTGCAAAGTATAAAAATGGCATACTCTATCTACCCAATCTTCTTTGGGCATTGGTCACCTTATAGTCTCACATCTAAGATGATGTGAATGAGTCCTAGTTACGCTATCAACATTTATGCTCTTCATTTTATTTTCTCTCCATATATGTTTGTTGATCATGATTACAAGTGGGATTGAATTCTCTAACATAATATTTTCTCTTTTGCGTATACTAATTTGCCCACATGGTTACCTTGACTTTTTCTCTCACATATCATTTGATTATCCCATTGGTCTTTAGGTACTCTTACAAGCTAATGTCTCATTTACTCATCCATTTTGTATTTTGTTTCATCTACGTACTCTTTCTTCTACTTAAGTGTTCCTCCAATACTATTTTCAGCCAATGATGTGACTTTGTGCTCTCTATTATTTTTAGATAACATAGCAACTGCCTTTAATGGAAAAGTGCCTACCTTAGCTAATAAGATTGCATATGGAACTAATGTTTTAGTTTTAAAACTACTTGTGATTAAATATTTTTGTAACCTCTCTATTTGTCTCCATTTCATTTTTGATATTTTGTTGTCACAAACTTCACACCCATAAAGCAACATTGGGGTGACAAGAAACCTAGATAGGGTCCTCTTGGTTTTCTAGTCCAATAATTGTATATTCTTGCATCTATTTTGTAGCAAGTATAAATATTTCCAACCCCCTTGTATTCTTTTTATCCTATAAGTCTCCTAACTAAGTTGTTAAAATATAGACTAATGTACTTATATCCATCCAACAATTCTAAAAGAATTCCTTCAAATATGAGCTCTATTTGCCTCTTTTTTCATCCCTGCCTCTTGACAAAATAATTATAGCGTTCTCAAGTGTTCCCTCAACATATGTATCAATTTTTCCACTAAAATAAGGTCATATATATCAGAGTAGTTTTATTGCATAGTTGGCTAAGTGGACAACTCCACCTCCACATATATTTAACCACTTATCTAATTTGTCTATGTATAGCCCAAACAAAGTGGGGTTTAATGGATATCCTTTCTTGTAAGAACAACACTAGTTAACCCAAAGAAAAAAAAAAGTTTCACCACTTCCCTAGTGAATAATGTTTTTTGTTTTACATGTTGTTTGTATGTTTGTATAGTTTTGATGCCAATTTGAAATATATATATGTATACTTGTTGCTAGCAAACATGGCTTAGGAAATTACTCCACAATTTGTAATTTACTAACAAAAAATTAGAGAGTAAAATTTCACCTTTCTTTCGACAATGACAAAATTACATTAGCACTCTTCTTCTAGCTTCACAATTAACTAGTTAGGTAGATTTGTGTTACTATACAGGGCAAGAATTGAAGTGATTAACGTTGTAGGAATACTGTAGCTTTGCAGGTCATGACAACTTGAAATAAAAGATAATACACCTTCCTCCTTCAAGTAACAACCTCCCACACAATATACAATATGTTGTTATGTATATAATATTATTGAATTCCTTTGGACACAGAACAAAATATAAGTTTGCAAGCAATTTAAATAGGAGGAGCTAAAGAATGAACAACACTAGAAGGCTCAAGGAAAAGCTATCATCTATGAAAACCACACTCCTCACGGTTAAAAATCCACTCTAACTCATTTTAAGTTCAAAATATGGAGATAGGTGCCACCACTAAGCTATCAAACTATTATCAAAAAATTTTGCTTCCTTCTCTAAACATCACATCTCCCTTTGATAAGTACAGCTAGCAATGTTTGTATGAATACTCCAAAAAAAAAAAGAAGCATTAAACTCTAGTTTTCAATAATACCCATATCACTTTAAAACTCCCTCTAGCTCATACAAATCAATAAGGAAGTATGATAGTTTACTCATGTACGAATATATGGTATGTCACACCTTAGAAGTTATAATAAACATTAAATACTTGTTTCAATATTCAAAACCCATCACCCATCCAAGATAATAGAAATTAATTAATACCCACAACTAAAAACTACTCCAATCAACACTTGATAACCAAATAAGGAGGTATGAATTAGTTCAACAGTATGGCCCTACAGTGTGACTCCCTCATAAATTCATTGAGCATTTAAGTATGATTTTGAATATATAAATCATTTTCCCAGCCAAGAAAACTTGATTGGAATCATACCCATAAAAAACATGTTACCCAACTTTTGTGAATAGAATTGTTAAACTAGCAATTCTTGAAAATGTGACTCAATCTAGCCCAAAAGAACTATAAATCTTTAAAAAAATTAAATCAACACCCATGAAATATCTTCCAACCTTGAAGGTATTATTCTTAATGGAGGTTTTCATCCCCAAAATTTTTTATAGTCAAATTGCAAAAAACTCCTCCAATAAAAATTCCAACATAACCAAAAAGCCTCTAAGAAAGATTTTCCCCTTTTCCAGATGTAACTCCCCAAAGCTTCTTGAAAATCCTATTTTTTTTAAAAATAATATTTTAATTTAAAGTTGATGCACTTTTCAATCCCACATTAAAATTATAAATTTTTATTCACCTTTTTGAAACTTGCCATATAACTCCCTTTTAAAATTATTTTAATTTATGCTAAGTTAAATATTAAGTTAACTTAAAAAAACATTAGCGTAAAATTAAAATTTTGTGTCACCCACTATAATTCAAGAGGGGACATTACAATCCTCCCTCCCAAAAATTTCTTGTCCCCAAGCAATTTCAATTTAGGATGCAACAAAATTTGCTCATTCTCCCAAGTAGCATCTTCAACTGACAAGTTTCTTCATTTCACCAAGTATTCCTTGATGATCCTCCTCTTGAGAATACGCTCCCCAATATCAATAATAGCCTTAGGAATGAGAATGAGTTTCCCTTCTTTGTCTAATGGCACTGGCAATTCAAAAGAGGGAACTATGTTATGACCCAACGCCTATTTAAGGCAAGATAATGAAAAACATTATGAACTCTGCAATTTGTTGGTAACTCCAACTCATAATCCACTTCCCCAATTCTTTTAGAGACTCTAAAAGGACCATAAGATCATGGCTTAAGTTTTTCTAACCCACTCTTTTTGTGTGTAAACTTCTTGTAGGGCTACAAACTTAAGTAAACCATGCCACCAACCTCAAAAATCCACTCTGAATGGTGTTGGTTAGTATATAAATTTTGTTGATTTTGTACCTGATGTATGTTTTCCTTTAGAGACTTTATTATTTCCTAACTTTCTTACAATAAATCTTTGGCCTTTGGTACTCTTTTGTCCCTAAAGAGTAAATCAATGTTTGGAGCTTTGTAACCATAAAGCGCCATGAATGGTGACATCCTAATTAACATGCAATAAGTAGAATTATAACAGTACTCCTCGAGGTATAACCATCTAACCCATGCCTTTTGTTGCCCTGAAATATAATTTTGGAGGTACCCTTCCACCCATTTGTTTACTATCTCTAACTGCCCATTTGTCTATGGGTGATCATTGGTACTAAGAGTGAGTTTAGTCCCACTTAAGTTAAAGATTTTATGCCAAAATAAACTCAAGAACTTGTCCTTGTCACTAGCAATGATCCTAGGCATCCCATGAAGTCTGAAAAAATTCTCTAAAAAACATATCAACTATCTATACTATTGTATATGCTGTTGAAATAAAATAGAAATGAGAAAATTAGGTTAGTCTATCAACAACCACATACACACAATCATTACCCTCAACCTTTAGTAGCCCTATAGTAAAATCCATTTAAATACATTCACATTTCTGAATAAGAATGGGTAGAGGCTGCAACAACCCAGCTAGATAGGTGTGCTCATCCTTGTTCTACTGGCATATAGGAAACTCCTTGACATACTCAAGGACTTCATTTTTAAGTCCTTTCCAAATAAATCTCTCAAAATATGCCTATATAATTTAAAGAACCCGGGGTGACCAGCCATAGGAACATCATGTAAAGCCCTCAAAAATTTTCCCTTAAGCCTTGAGTTGGGTACTAAAAAAATTCTACCCTTATACATAATCAACTCATTAGACATCATTTACCTATAATCTTGATTAGTATCCTTAATAATACTTGTAGCCTAAGAGTCCTTAGCATATCCTGTTGAAATTGGCTCCCTCCAATCATCACCAATCTCCACCAAAGAGCACAAATGAGGTCTCCTAAACAATGCATCAACAACAATATTTTTCTTCCTTTTGACATATACAATATCACAGTCATATGCTTGAAGCCTACTCACCCATGTTTGTTGTCTATCATTAAGGTTGAAATGTGGGGAAAGGGATCCCCAAAGGTTTTAAATATGTGTATAAAACCTTAGGATCTCAATAGGTGTCCTCTCCCTATGGATTTTATTACCTAAAAGAGATCACAAGGTGTAAATATTGACTTTCAACCTCAATAGTGAGTCAATCAAACCTGGATCTTAGTTCTTAGGACAATAGAAAAGATCTAGAAATAAATTGAAATGATTTGAAGAGCTCAATCTAAATGAGCAATAAGACCTAATACATAAAATGAATTTTTTTGAATGTACAGAAACGAAAATGATAGTTTGCAGGCAGATTTGAGAAGGGTTTGATGGCATGCACCCCTCACCAAAGCAATTTTGAGGCCTACTAAGAGACTAGTTTTCCCATGGGTGAATGGGTCTTTGTAGCCCTTTCCAAAACTGTGAAAACTAAAGTTGTAGCCCTCTATTTGATCTTTGTTCTTGTACCTGAAAATCTTCATCTTTGAATATGGACCTATAATAAATTTGCAAACAAAAAATGCTTGTTTGTTTGTATGGAGGTTTGCCTCGGTCAAAACCCAAGTTTGGTAATTAAACCTTGATAGAAAGATAATGAAAAAGGAAGGAAATGATGAATGCACAATGCTTGCTACAACTCACCACCCTTCAATGGATTCCTTGAAGGACTAAAGTCAAACACATCTCTTTAAAGGAATTGAGTCTTACTTGCTTGATTGATTTGTATACATGAATGCTTGGATGCTTGAAGATCAACAATGCATATTAGCCTTCACAAGACAACATGAACACACATAAACTTGGAAATAATGTTAGGATCTTGATTTCTACTACAAATGACTGATAAATATGCTCTTGACAATAATATTTTCACATAGAATATCTTGATCATGCGTGTTAGAATGTTGCTTATATTTCAAATGATCAAACTAGCCACTGGGGAGTAGTTAACTGGCAGTTCAGGTAAGCTATAACTGTTCAAGGGGTGTGTTGAGCATGCTTTATTAATGGACAAACGAGGAAGGATCCTACCTACTTGTCTAACTCCTCCATCCCTCACCCTTGGTCCTTCATTCACAAATGCTAACAGAGTAGCTAGAGAAAATGACTAGTTATTTATAGGTGTTTATCTAATTTCTCAAAAATTAGATTCCAAACGCCGACACTTACAATTTGAATTTTGATCATTAAATCAAAATGGACCTGGCCCATAAAGGGGACCCATTCACCCATGGGTGAATGGGTCCTAGCCTATAAATCCAAGAAACTCATGTTCCAAGGTGATTTAATTATTGATAAAATCCCTATACCAATAAAGAACATAGACAAAAAAACACAATAAAGAAGTATGTCACATGCGATCCAACCTAAGGCAAGTCGTCTGCATCCTAATCTTGCTCATTATATATATATATGGAAGATGAATAACTAGCAAAATGGACTATGGCAAGTGTCATATTAGGACAAGGCTACCTAACCCCTTTCCCCCAAGTGTAAGGGAAAAAGGTGAGCCGAAAATGGATGATGATATGTTGCTCCTTGCAAAAAGGAAATATGATTGCATAAAGCCAAGTTTATACCCTCATGCATGGTAATGAATATGCTATGACACTACAACTACCACATGGTAAGGAGAAGTAATTAATGCTATTTATTAATTTAATGACAATAACCAATCACCTCTTGTTGTTTCTTGGGTGTTAGGCTCTATAGGGACTCAGATACCTTGTTCTTTAACACCACATCCTTCTCCATTATAGCCAAGTTGTTTCAAAATCTCATAACCTTTTCTATAAAGTGCTTTCATCTCTTTCGAAGAAGGTGAATTTTCATGTTCATCTTCATAAGCGGATGTGTAGTTTGTATCTTGTTCTTTGCTAAAGGTTATGGAATCAAATACTTTTGATGATTCAGTTGATGTCATTATTGTTTCTTTCTCTTTTTTTGATTTGTGTGTAATCTTGTATTCTCCCATGAATGCGGGTGTAAAATCTAATGAACCCCAGTCATCAAAAAACTTAGTCATCAATGAAAAACACTTATCCTTAAGCTCAAATCATAAAGGTTCCACTTTTGCAATTGGTTTCAATGTTCTAAGAGGATTTTTCATTCCCGTTTCAGTTTGTGAACAATACTCAGATTTAGGATTGACTTTTATCATGTAGACCTTGTTTTTGTAAGTGTATTTCATTAGGCCATGAAGCGTTGAAGGCACAACATTAAATTGCATGAATCCATATCTTCCCAAGATAAGATTATATCAAAGATCACGAGGCATAACATGGATAGGAATTTATAAAGTGACCCTACCATCTTTAATAGGTAATGTTACCACACTATGTGGTTGTTTTTCCATGTTATCAAAACCGCAAATAAATAACTCAACTAGTTGGATTTTTTTCTTATCTACGCCAATTCTATCCAAAATTTTCACACTACAAATATTGAGTGTTGAACCATTGTCAACAAGGGTATGCCTAATTCCAATCTTGTTAATACTAGTCTATATCATCAAGGCACATTTTGTTTTTGTGTTTCTAATGGAGGTATTTCACTTTGATGAAAGACAATATCTACATTAGGTGAATTCATATTCTTAATCAAAGTTTCCACATCATTTGGCTGCGCACTAGGAGGGATAAAAACTTTTTGCAAAGCATTTTGGAGCAAGCCATGGTACAAAAGTGATGCTTGAATCAAATCCCACCAAGATATCTTAGCAAGATTGTTGCAAAGTTGTTCAAAAAAATCATATTCTTTGCCACTACGCTGTGGGATGTTTGGTGTGGGTGGGAGGTATGGTTGAGGCAATGGAAGGGATGTTGGAGGTTGTCTTGGTTGTGTGTTATTCCTATGTGTGAGCTACGATATGATAACTTGATTGTTGCAACACATGATTACTAGTAAGTTGCTTCTCAAAACTTAGGATATGGCCACAAGGTTTAGGAGGTCCTATAATGAGAAGTGGCTTAGGATGTCTAATAACTAAAGGAATCTTAGGAGTTTAAAAAGTAATAATAGGTGGTACAATGATTAGATGACTCTTGGGAGGTCCAATAATCAAGGGAGATCTAGTGGTCAATTATGCATTCATAACCTCAGTGGATTTGACTTCTTGATGATGATCTTCTATCGAGGGGGGGTCTAATGTCACCTTATCATCTTCATCTAAGCAAGCCACATTACTATTATTCAAAAGAAATATATTAATGATATCATCATCTTGCACCATAATATCTTCACAAGTAGGAGAGGTTTCAAGAGAGGAGCAAACAATATTTTCATGACATTAAATGGTTGGATCTTCTAAGATAACTTCGCCACAAGTAGGGGAGATATCGGGAGAAGAACGATTATGATTTTCTTGCTTATCAATGATTGCATCCTCTTGTCCAACAATATACTCCCAAGTAGGATATGTAACAAGAGAGAAACAAGCAAGATTCTCATGACACTCAACAATTGGATCTTCCAACACCAAGATACCTTCGTCACAAGTAAGAG
Organism: Sequoia sempervirens; assembly: GCA_007258455.2. Taxonomy (NCBI): domain Eukaryota; kingdom Viridiplantae; phylum Streptophyta; class Pinopsida; order Cupressales; family Cupressaceae; genus Sequoia; species Sequoia sempervirens. The sequence continues at coordinate 29,099 of VDFB02012650.1, forward strand.
AGGTATTAGGAGAAAACTTATGATTGTCATGATTATCAAGGATTGTATTCTCTTTCACCAAACTAACCTCACACAAAGGAGAGATAGTGGGAGAGGGACCAATGAAAAATAAGAGGGGAAATGACTTCATATTTGTATGCTTGTAAAAACAAAATTTAATGTGTTCAACAAGATTTGAAAATAGAACATGAATTATGATAACTAGAGATTTTTGCAATGAGAACATGATGCAAACATTTGTCCTACATATCTAAAATGCAAATTTTTTCCCCAAATTTGTAACAAATCAAGAAAAATGACACTTTTCTTGCACATATAATAATAGTTTCTCGGAATTTCAAAACAGATATTTACCAATAGGAACAAAATGCAAACACAGATACAAAAAAGTGTGTAGAAATTTGTCAAAACACCTGTATAAGGACATCTTTCCCCAAGGGTGAATGAGTCTTTACATAGGGTCCTAAAAAATGAAAAACTGAATGTTTGAGTTATTGTTTATGTTTACTGTTTCTGTTTATAAATAAGTTAATCGGTGACTGTTTTTCCAATTTTTGCTTAATTTAAGACAATATAATGCAAGATGCACATGTGAAACAAAGGTGAAAATGTTTTTTACAAGTTTTGAATGCAAATTTCAGATGCAAAATACAATATTTGATTGATTCTAAGATGCCACAACCTAAAAATGATGATTTGATGCAACTTGAAATCAAACAATACAATGGTTTTCAATTTGAGACAATGTGATTCAAATGCAAATATGCAACAATAAAGGACAATATGAAATGCAATTTTTAGATCTAATATGCCATAATTTACTAATTTGAAGATGCAAAATTCTGAAAATGATTATTTGATGCAAACTTGAAACAAAACTCTGCAATTTTTCACTTGTTTTTGAGCTAAAATGAAAGATACAATATACATGCAATGAATTTTTTTAGATTTTAACCACTTAATGAATGCATTATGAATATAAATCTGATCTAAATGATCGAAATACACCCTAATGCAACCTATGATGCAATATGTGATGCAAAAAAAAAAATTTAATGTTTTTTTATAATGCAAAGAGGAAACCCTAAATGAACAATACAAACTAATAAATGCAAGATGTAGATCTAGGATCAATTATGGAAAATTTCAGAAGGTATGTAATGTTAACAAGTCATAGATAACATTGTGTAATAATACAGATGGCTCTACAATAGGCCTGAACAGGCGGGAATGGGCATGGAAGAGATTTTTGAAATCCTCAAATGTTGGCGATGTGGGAGATGGTGATCCTGACACTGATGAGCCTGCTACAAAGTTTGATTCAGTTTCATTGGTTGTTCTTGTTATTTTGTTGTGTTTGGAGGCAAACCATAGTGATGATTTCTCTCTGCAATGGAGCCTAGTGGTGTTTGTGGGTGGGGGTATTTGGTTGGAAGTGTTGCTTCATTATCAATCTCCTTTGTTATTCGGTCCTTTTCGTTTGCGATGGTGCTCTCTTCACAGTTTGGGCTTGGTTTCTGTCATGGGTTTCTTTCTTGAAAATGCTCGTGATCTACCTTTCTCATCGGATGGGTGGATGTGCTCCAGTTTGGTGTTGCAACCCCTCTATCATGTTATCCTTGATGGGGACCTTGGTATTGTGGTGGTTAGTGGTTTGTTGGTGCTTTACTCCTCTACGCTAAAGTTGAGAGTCTTGCTTTGCTCTCCCTTGGTTGTATCTATCCCTTCACTGCTTGTGCTCAAATGGTGGTGCCTTGTAACGATCGATATCTTTAATGTGTCCTCTTTCTCTATCTGTTGGAGGAGAGTGTGTTCTTTTTGTAAGATCCTTTGGTGGTTGTGGAGACCCTTCCTTGCTTCGTTATGGTGGGTTTTGCGCTTTAGTAAGGCTTCCTGAACATTAAAATTAAATAATCACTTTAATTATTTAATTACCTACTTTCCCACTTTCTAAATTAAATAATTATTTAATTATTTAATTGTCCTTTAATTCCTCAACATTATCCACTCTCCATAAATAAATAAAACATTTTATTTATTTATTTAATTTTACTTGCAAATTCCTTTAATAATTAATTCATCTAATTAATTATTAAATCTTATGTGTTTCCACCTCATTCTTAACAAATACTTTCTCGCAGTCTATTGATATATCAAATCAATTCACTCCCACTCAGTGTGCATTAACGAATCAATCAATTCCCTTAACTAATTCATGCAAATACTTAGCTGAAATCATGCAACCAGTTGCAACCAATTGACTAATCAATCAATTCCTCTCAACAATTCTCCACTATTGATCTCTTCAATTCTTCTTTTGATCTTGATTGTCCATCCAAATTGATATTTTCTATAAAATAGACCTTAATTCCCATTTGAAGGCTAACTACGAATCTTCAATATTTTGCATTCATTATTGTTAGTATAAAAGGGATACTTTATCTAACTGGTTAATTTTCTATCTAGTTATCTACTTAGGTCCTCTTCACACTAGATTAAGTTTACATAGGGATAAGGTTGTTGAGCTTTAATGACCCTGAGTTGTCACATCTCATAGGATGACAACACTTATCATAATGTTGTTACATCTTATCTCTTCCCTTGGCCTATATAACCAAGGCATTTCCTTTGTAATCTCAATTTTTCAAAATCAGTGTTTTTTTGCATTCTCTTGAGCAAAATACAGTTTATTCTTGCTCATCTCTTATTTCTATATTTGTTTCCTTCATTCATTTGCATCTTGGGTGGGTTATTTATTTTTCAAATATTACATGGCATCAGAGCAATTTTGAGTTGTGGGTTAACAATATTTTAGGAAATCTAGAGTGTAGAGCCGTTATTTTTCAAAGCACATGAGTATGCTCTTCTCTTGCATCCTTGGATGATCTAGAGAATAAAAAAAGTGTGAAGAAAATACCTATTTTTAGGGGAGGTTCAAACATTGACTTGTCAGTTGCAAGTTTTTTAAGCTTCGTAGATAAATTTTGAGCTCACCAATGAGTCCAAAACAATTGAGAAAGTCAAATCTTCCATTTTTTTCATTTAAATCGGACATCATAGACCAGATTTGCAAGAGATTGAAGCAAGAGGTTTGTTGCCAGATCTTGCAAGAAACTGTCATTTCAAAGCATTTTGGGTCAAAATTGACCCTACCATCATGCTTAGAAGGCTCAAAAACCATAAAATTAACTGTCAAAATGTCAATTTTGGACAAAATTGTCAGGTGAAGCAAAAAACATTATCTAGAGAGTCATATTGCCCCCTTGGACGTACTAGTCTAATTTTTTTTCTTTTAAATTAAAAACATTTTTTTGGTTTTAAAAGATAAAAAATTGAAAATAATTATACATTAAAAAATTATTTTAAAAATTATTTAAAACAAAAAAATGTATTTGTTGTAGTACTTGCATGCAGGTTGTACCTGCACAGCTTGCAGAAGGGTACTGTAGGGTACCCAAAGGTACTTGCAGTCCCTTCAAGCTTCGTGCCCCATACAGGGTTGTGACCCTTATAAGGGTCCACAGACCCTTGTATGAGGAGTTGGGGTGTGGTTTTGACCCCCCAATCCTCTGCAAACAGTTCAACCTTTGGGCTTTATAAAAAAAAATATATATTTTTTTATGTTAAAAAATATGAAAAATTCAATTCCATCAACATTTTTCAAATTCACCGACATCACTAAATTTAGTAGATTACTAAATCTGGTGGTTTTCCAATTTTATTTGGAGATCCACTAACTTTGGCGGAGGTATAAAATATTAGAAGCATTTCTACATTTGGCCAAAAGCTAACTTTGGTGGTATTTACGCTAAATTTGGCGGAATATTTTTTTGAAATCATACGCCCTCTTTGTTGATAGGATGGTTTTTGAAGACCAACTTTGAAAGCTCATAACTCAAGCCCCAAACCTCTGCTTTTAGTGCAATTTGTTTTGATTTGGGCTAATTCTTTGCACTCTACACATTTGTGAAGACTGTTTCAAATTTTAGTGCATGGATTTTTCAAAAATTGTTGATTCTCAGAGAGGACACCACATAGTTCTCGTTTTAAGAATTTCAAAGCTACATAACTTTTGCATACAACCTCAAATCGAGCTAATTCATTTTTTGAAAGTGCATGATTTATCATATACTTCGCATTGATGTTGTTTATTTCATATGGCATTGTACCAAATTGTACTTTCAACATTTACTCATTTTTTGAGGATTTGTTAAATCATTAAAGTCCAAAAATTTGTAACTACACTAAATACAAAGTGCCAAGTCATTTTTCTTTGGGGGGTTCTTTGATTGAGTGAAGAGGGGGGTCTCTTGTTATATTTTTGTTTGTACATCTTGTGTACTTCGTGCTCTATTTTTCCTTCACAATGGGTACATTTAAGTTTCCATTGCTAACACCATACAACTACAATGCATGGCATAAAAATGCATGGAATGACTTAATGCAACTAGGATATACACCTTATGTTGAAAAGAAGGTAACTGAACCCACAAATGATAAAGAAAAATTACTTTGGATGCCTGAACATGCAAAATCTCTTGGTTGTCTAAGGAGTTTAGTTTCTCTTGATATTATATTTCAAATTGAAGGTTGTAAAGATTCACATGATGTATGGAAAAAATTAAAAACTTTATATGGTACAATTGATGAAGTTTGAGGATATCAAATTGACAACGAACTAATGAGTCTTGATCCAAAGTCTTTTGACAACATCTAGGATTATGTAACAAAGTTCAATGACCTTAGAGCATAATGCAAATCATGTGGCTTAGAGAAGAAACATATTCAACTTGTTTATAACACTCTCACCAAACTTGGACCAAAATATGCAACTTTTATTTCTAGCTTTCACGCTCATAGGTTGACAATGAGATTTACATTCACTACACCTTCATATGCTTCCTTTTCTAAAATTTTGATGCAAGAACAAGAAAAGGTTCTTTCCATGGGTCTTCTTAAGCCTTCATAGTCACAAGCTTTGTTGGCTAGTCAACTGAAGGTTCAAAAAGAATTAGGGAAACCTGACAAGAAACAAAAGAAGTTCAAGAAGAAGTCACAAAGAGATTAGGCACAATCATCTTTTACAACAAAGGTTGACTCCATCTCCTCCTCTTCAAAGGGGAATTATCAAAAGAAGGAAATGCCAACTTGTAGCTATTGCAAGAAAACTGGCTATGAGGAACATTCTTGTCATAAGAAGCAGATCGATGGCTTAAAAAATCTTCCTAAAATGAACAACATTAATCTTCCTTTTTAAGTTGCTCAACAATCCTCTTCTCCTTCTTCCAAAATAGGTAAAGGGAAAGCAACTACACTTATTGCTATTGTTGATTCTTCACAACAATGGATTCTTGACTCAGGTGCATCGCGACATTGTTCTATGCTTCGCATTCTCATCGGGGATGATTCTCTAGTGGATGTAATTGGAAAGGGTTCAATTGATGCTAGTAATAGTACATTTACGGATGTTCTTTGTGTGCTTGATCTATCAGCCATCCTTCTCTCCATCTACCAAATCACTCAGAACGGTAGAAAAGTTGAATTCACTTCAGATTTTGTCAGTATCTAGAATCTTGAAGATAATGCACTCCTTCCATTTGGTAAGGCCGATCATGAGTTTGGCTTGTATGCTTTCTCTCATTTTGTACTTGATTCACATTCCACTACATTGCTCACCCATTCAGATTTTGTGAGCAAACTATGGCATGAGAGGTTTGGCCATCTCAATTACCACTATCTTCAACAACTCAACAAATTGAATATGGTCACAAGTCTTCCTTAGATCAATTTTTTTGGTTTGTGCCTTGGGAAAACATCTTGAGGACAAGTTCAACAAAGGGAAGGCTTGGAGGGCTTCAGAAGTCTTTGAATTCATTCATAGTGATTTGGTAGGTCCTTTTCCATCCTTATATTTTAGTAAGGTTCATTATTTGCTCACCTTTATTGATGCCTATTCCAAATATACATGAGTCTACTTTCTTCACCACAAAATGAGAAGTCTTTAATAGATTTCAAGAGTTTGAGGCTTGTGCTGAGAAGCAATCTAAAAAGTGTGTCAAACTTCTCCACATAGATAATGTCCAAGAATATGTGAACCGTCAATTTGAGTAATTCTACACTCTTGAAGGGATTGATCTTCAACATCTTTTTGCCTACACACCACAACAAAATGGTGTATCTAAGAGGAAAAATAGGTCCTTGAAAGATATGGATGGTTGCATGATCCACACATGCTCCCTTGCATCTAGAATTGGGCAAAAGCTATCAACTGCGTTGCTCACATCCAAAATAGAGTTTCATATAAGGCATTAAAGGGCATCACTCTCTTCAAAGCCTAATGTGGTAGGGAACCTATTATGCGACACTTTAGAGTTTTTAGCTCCCCAACATGGGCACATATCCCTTCAGAAAAGCGCAAGGCCTTGGAACCTTAGAGTTGGCCTTGTATCTTTGTTGGTTACCCTGATGGTGTCAAAGTATATTGGCTAATGGATCTTGAAACACATGAGCTCTTTATTGAGCATAGTGTTCATTTTGAGGAAAGCTCTTCTAGCTCATCCTCTACTCTTCCTTCCTCGACAATAGATTTAGAAGATTATGATATAAAGGATTTTCCTCAAGCTTCCTCTACTCATTGAGTTGATCATGAGATTGCATTTTCCTCTTCATAGAGTTTGCAATATCCTCCTTTTTCCCCTACCATGCCTCATTGGGCTCACCAAACACTTGAGTCTGTAGGTGCTCTTATTGGGGATCCTTCAAATACTAGGAGGACTCGATCACAACATCATGACATTCCACATTCCTACATCACCACAAATTCAAATCCATAATCATTTTGTGAAGCATTTGGTATTGATGAGTGGGATTCCACAATGGAAGAAGACTACAACTCTTTAATGTAGAATAAAACATGGGATCTTGTTCCACTTCCTAAGGGAAGAAAACTGGTTTGGTGTAAGTGGATCTATCAAACAAAATTTGCAGTAGATGGATCAGTTGACAAATATGAAGCATGACTTGTGGCCAAAGGTTTCTCTTGAGTACCAAGTATTGACTACACTGAGACCTTTTCCCCTGTCGCCAAAATGAACTCCATTCGCTTGCTACTTGATTTTTCTACAGCTCATGGTTGGGTTGTATATCAGATGAATGTGAAGAGTGTATTTATTAATGAAGATTTACATGAAGAAATTTACATGGAGCAACCAAAAGGATTCATTCAATATTCTTCATTGGTTTGCAAACTAAGGAATCTCTTTATGGCCTCAAAAAAGCTCCATTAGCTTGGTATGCAAAAATGAACTCCTTTCTTCTCTGCATTGGGTTCTTCAGATGCCACTTAGATCTGAATTTCTACATCTTATGGCACGAGGATGTGCTCTTCTCTTCTTGGCTCTTTGTGTTGATGACTTGATTGTCATTGGGAGCACTTCATCCATCATTACAAATATCAAGACTTCTTTGCATGATAGATTTTCCATGACTGACTTGGATCTCTTACACTACTTTCTTAGCATTGAGATCACTTAGACCTCTTCAAGGATATCTCTTGCACAACCCAAGTATTCTCTTGATCTTTTTTCATGTTTTTATATGGTTGATTGTAAGCCTTCACTGACTCCATTTCTATCTAGGGTTAAGCTTGAGGAAAAATGTTCCACACCATTAGTTGATGCTACTTTGTATCTTCACCTTGTTGGTAGCCTCATCTACTTGACGCATACTTTCCCCGACATTTCCTTTGCATTTGAAATTGTTTTGTGCTTCATGATGCAACCCCAGAGCTTCATTAGGAAGCTTCCAAATATATCTTGCACTATATCTAGCGAACTCATAGGTACGAGAATCACTATGCGGTAGGCATAAGTTCAAAATTACTTGGATACCTGGATTCTGATTGGGCTAGTGATATTAATGATCGTAAGTCTGCCTCACTATTGTTTTCACTATGGTTCTCATCCCATTTGTTGGAAAATCAAGAAGCATCATTCCATTGCTCTTTCTTCAACTGAGGCTGAGTATCAAGGGCTATCAATGTCACCACTGAGGCTAGTATTTGGCTTTAGAATATCCTCACTGAACTTGGTATCACCTTTCAGAAGTCATCAATCATCTATTGTGACAACCAAAGTGCCATATAGATTTTGAAAAACCCAGTCCATCATCAACGAACCTGTTGATGGTCAAAATAGAACAACATTAAACAAAATATCTCTATCATATTTCTCCTGAAAAAGAAAGATAACATAACGCAATCTATCTTCCAAGGTCCTGGTAGTTGGTTCTCAACTATGTTGATGATACTCAATGGCCAATGCAACTGTAATACTCAAGGGACCTGCTGGTATAAAGGAATACAAACTGCATCATATCAATTAACCTATGTTTGGGGTGTATAAATAAATAGAAAAAGGTAGATCAGGGCTTTAGAACAACAAAACATGAATAAAACTTCACATCTAGACATGTACCTTAACAATGAGTGTTTCTTAAATTAACCAAAACCATAACATAATGCAATCCATAGCATAACCTACACCATTGCATACATTCACAGTGCTAATTCAACAATCACAACCATTCACTAAAACTTCACTTCAAGATTGAAATAGATCACTCACTCATTGCTAAAATCAGATCCATAGACATAAAAGTAATTCCATTCATAGATAATTCAATGAAATAATCTTAAATCCGGTTTCCCCTATTGATTTGCATCAAATAGAAAATAGTTAGTCACAACAACTCACTGGCATACAAATGATTATGATTCATTAACATTATCATTGAGGTTCAAACTTAACAATAACATGAAATTGTACTATAACTGTAAAAAGTATCCAAGTATAACAAAAATTTCAAAGTATCTTGCTAAAACTTATGAAATCCTAAGACTATAATCACTATCTGCTATCTTATCAGTTGGCTAATCCTTCTTCAATCAGTTGACCTTTACAAAATGGAGCCCAAAATTACATATAGGCACCATGCATAAATTTCTCTCAATCAAAAACTAAGATCCACTAATCAAGGAGTTGGAACTGCATGAAGGAACTATACTGGCTGATCTTTAGTTCAATAATTGATGTCCCTGTAGTGCAAAATATGGCGCCCAAGGAGGAAGGTAGAATCGGTGGATGAGAGCTTAAGTTCAACTCATGTCAAAACCCTACAAAATAGGAGTGGAGAGGAAGTTGTCTAGTTGTCCCTCGAGAAGAGAACATTTTGTTGCCAACTCATTCCCGCATTGCTTGGTCAAGGAGATATTCACCATAATTGGAGAATACTTGTTGAAGAATGCCCTCATCAGGTCCATCTACCTAATTATCCTCAAATTTAATTCTCTTCAATTCTGTTGAGGTGAATTCTTGCATATCCTTCTATTTGATCAATTCCCTCCTAGCAGCTTTTACCTCATCTTTGATGTCCATGAGTCTATCCAACAACAAGTCTTCTCCATCATCTTCTTTTTGCATCACTTCCTCAAATTTGTTGCTCCATTTCTCCTTCAACTTATCCAGAGGAAGACCTTCTTTGACTATGATATCCATGTTGTCCCTTAGTATTATTTGGCATTAATGTCATAACACCAAAGTTGAGGTATCAGGTTGTGCACATGGTAATCTTTTAGTTCAGTTCTTCCTGCATGATTTTATATATCTATTCTGATCTATCTTGGCATCATCACTTGCATTTGGCATATTCCAGTGATTGATATGTTTTACAGTTGGGTTATAGTCAGCTTGGCATATTGATCATATTTTAGTTTGATATTATAAAGTTCATCTGCATATTATATATCTCAGAATGCTTTTTAAGACTTCGTGATAACATTGTTCAGGTGCAATGATAAGTTGTTTATCCAAAGCATGTTCAAAAGGCACAATACATTTTTATAAGGCAACACATTTCCATAGTGCATTTGCAAATTTAAGGTTTGGTGATTACAAATATAATATGGGTATCATTGTGAGGAAATCATTGATAGGTGGCAAAATGTGTTTTCTCTAAAATAATAATGAAATGGCAAAAGGTTGCAATGATAATGTTTTATAAAGTCAAAATATAAATGTGATCATTGCATTGTCGGTGGAGATTATTTCATTTGTTGAATGGGAATTCTTTCCCATCATAATGCTCAGACTTGAAAAGACATTATATTGAAGTAAAAAGTATTCTTTGAAACTTCGATGAGCATAAATTCATTTTTGTTTGGTAGGGTTTGTTACCCTAATCATGGTGACAGTGGTAAGCAAAGATTGTTTCAAAAACTGGTTACAATGTTTTTCGAGGGAAGAAAGAAGTAACAACTTCAGATAGATGAGACATGCTGGTGTCAATGGAGCTTGAAGAGATAATACACAGTTAGGGTTTTTTCGGGTGATATCCTTCTTTTTTTCAGTTGAAGCTTTGCATGAACAATTATATGGTGAAAACAAGGTTATTATTTTGTTATGCAAATAAAAGAAAAAATAAGTTTTCAGTTTGATTAAACATAGATTATTATTTTTACAACGAAATGAAGATTTCAATTCTTCATACTTGTCTTTGGATACTGAGATTATTGAGTTTTTTTTTGTCTAATAGAGACAGTGACATTGCATAAAGACATTCATTTTTGACAGGAACAATTGCATTTCTGTTAACAGTTATGGAGTAAAGTTTTTTTTTAACAAGCAAATTTGTTGAATCTATGTTGTGTTTTGTCAAGGGTTTGTGAAACATTATTTTAATTATCACATCACATGGTGTATTTTAACAAAACATTATATTGTTAAGGCATTGAGTAGTGTTGACACATAAAATTTGACGAGGTAACAGAGCCTTATGGGAAACTCAGTTCAAGGGAGACCTTTTGCACTAAACTGAGTAACCTCCGGATTTTTAGAGAAGCCGACTTCTTCTATAATGGAATTTGGAAAGGGAAAATGAAGCATATATAATAAAATGAAGTCTAACCTAAGGCGATGTGCCAAGACTTAATGATGGGCATGATAAATCATAGATTTAAGGGATTGAATGGTGTTGTAGTGTTCCAGAACATCAGAGACTTAAGATTATAGCGTAGACAATTCATTCATTGACATAAAATAATATTGCATACATTCCTATTGCCAAGAAGAGTCATTAGACATGATCTAGGTAAGCAAATTTTCATCCAACATATATAGAAGTTCTCAAATGAAGTGTCCAGACAATAAGAAGCACAGTTTACAGTTTGATCAAATAGCATGAAAAATAGAAAGGCCAAACAATTGGCATAGTCTAAGAGTTTTTGCAATCAAATAAAATAGTAATAAAAGCCTGGCGTCTTTTACTAAAACCAACGTTTTCCTCAAATTCTGACTTTTTTCTCATTACAGAGAAAAGTATATATAGCAGGAAAACCTCCCACCGCCTCGGAGAGCAGTAACAGAAAATATTTTGCAATCCCCGACAATGATGCAAGAATCAGAATATTCCCAAAGCCGTTGCAACATAATCAATCTAGAACCAAGCATCAGGTCGTCCCAGGCACAGGTGCATCCCCTGCAATGATGGCGGTGGTCCCGACTAGGCCTGATCAGACAAGTGTCACCTTCCTTAGCAAATGATAATGACACGTAGTGGCCAATAGCCTCATTCAGTTCATATAATCCATCGCCTGCATATGAGATCCGTTGGATAGGCACGTAGCAGCCTTTCACTGCCCATATGAACCACTTCTCCTTTTCCGCTGAGGACTTGCGTAAATGCCACACGTGTCAAAACGTCCAAACACTTCATCAATAATAAAGGGAACGATTACCAGCCGGGCACAAAAGAGACGTGTGGCAGCATTTCGCTGTTCGTGGTTGCTAATTCATCTTTGTGCTGAAAGATGTGTGAATAGAAAACATGTAGCAAGTATACAATGTAGACAACAACTGTGGGGCCCGCCAGAAATTTTTAGGAATGAGGGCTTCGTGGCAGCCTTTTGGAGCCTGATGAGACAGCAAGAAAACATGACCAAAAGAAACCCGTAGCTACAACACGTGGAAGCATACCGGAGCCTGCTGGGATGCGAAAGGAACGCCGAGACTTAGAGTTGCGAAGAGTAGACACATGGAGCGGCAGAGAAAAACCTTGATAAAAGGTTGAGTTGACTCTTTGAAGCGCGGGCCGACACATAGAGGAAAAGTACACCCGAAGGGAGCTAGTTAAGTATTTGTTAACAACTTTTGGCGACTATCAGGGGCGTTTTGACTAAGGAATGGAGAACCCAAAAATTCTTTGGTTTATAGGCTAGAGTGCCATTTTATTGGGAAAATAGAGTCAAAGATTAGAAAGAGCTGCCTGTAGAGGTGACCATTCATCCTTAGATGGCTTCACCATGTTGCGCAAATTCTCCTGCGCTCCACTTAGATCAATAGTTTCTTTGTGAGGCAGCGCATTGGGTAAACCAGCTCCTGCTTCACAATGAAATAGCAGTTGTGCTAGTAGATGAATCACTCCCTCAATGTCAGTCATCGTGGGAGGATCACTGAAATCTTTGAAAGCCTCCAAATCATTTTCCTTCTCTTCTATCTTTTCCGCAATCTACTCAGTCATGGCAATAGAGTCATCTTCAAGGAATAGGGATGACAAACCCATCCCGTTTAACTCGGTGAAACTTCCCCGTATGCTGTCTAGTGTCTTACTTAGAATAGTCGCAGTTGCTTTAGTGCGTTGAAAGATGGAGTGGTAATAGATGAACTTATTTTTCATTTGAACAACAACATCCTGATCTTCAATACCCGCTCCGGCAAGACCCTCATCAGAGACCAAGTATAGCTTGGTGAGCAGATCTTTTGCTCCTGAAACCTTTTCCAAGATGAACCGTGGGAATTGCTCAATCGTATCATGGGCCTCCTAGCTCAGCTCTGATTCCTTGGTGATGAATCAGAGGGTAGGTTGCAGTGTTAGGCAAAAGGCTTTAATTTTTTCCCAGTGAGAGATATATAATTGCCTAACCAGCAAAATGATATTTGGCTATGTAGGGGGAGGCATGAGAGAGCTTTTCAAAGAAGCAATCTCCACGTCTCTTGAAATAATGGCTTCAACCAATTCTGCCATTTTCTTTTTCTCGGATGCTAGCTGTTCCGCGGAGTTACTCATTTCTTTATTCCAATTTTCCTCGGCTTGGGAGTGATTTGACAAGTGCTCTTCTAGAGAAGACTTTGTCTCTCAGAGTTCTTCCTCTATTTGAGCTTTTAGGCCTTTAAATTCAACCTCTTTTTCTTGTATTTTATGTTCATATTGAGCTTGTTGGTGCTCTGACGCTTCACTTCTCTATGCCATTCCTTGACTATATCCAAGGCGAAGCCGCTCCAGTTCTTCATTTTTCAATTGCAGATTCTGCTCCGCCTCCTAATTCTTAGAGCGTAGCTTTTTTATCATGTAAGGGTCAGTGGCTTGAGTCTTCACAAGTTCACCCTAAAGTCTGTTCCTCTCATCCTCTACTGCCAGCACCCTTTCTGTCAAACGGGCAACATCCGCCTCCAGGGATTTTTCATTTTTCTCTAAAAAACTAACTCTTTCCCTTGCCGCTTGAAGCTGCTCATCCTTCTTCTTTAGCTGGCGGCCAGTTTTGAGGAAGTTAGAAGTGACTACCCATTGCGTTTCTTCCATGATTTCAACCTTATCCTGTGGTCGGGCCACCTTCATGTCGAGCCCTACCGCATATATCTTATAATATTTTAGGTGCATTTCCCCCTGAGTCTTGCTTACCCTCAGGTACATGGTCACAAATTTCAATTCTTGTCAGGCCTCATCATAAAAAGTCTATATTTTTGGCTCAGCGGAACCACTATCATATTTTTCTCTACGCTTTCGCATTCTACTTGCATGTGCCTCCTTTCCACAATCAATCTGTGCCATAATCTCAGCTGGCGACGAAACTAGTCCACTTGCGAAAGGAGCACCAGAAGGTAGGGCATAGGGATAGGTAATCCTCATAGGCGCGGGCATTTGTTTCTTCTAGAGAGTGATAGTTTGTGGGGAGAAGTGGGGCATGTTCCATAGTTTGGTTTGAGGCCAACAATAGGACTAGTCATTTATAATGACTGAATTGATGAATCAGCCACAGGACTCATAGGCTAGGAGGGTAGCGGGGGTGTCAATGTGGTATCAGCCTATTGTGATGGAAGAGGATTTGCAGTAATAGCAGAAAAATAAGGGGTACTCACTGGGGGTATGTTTTTTGAAAGCAAGGAAAGGAGAGTTTGAGTGGTAGTAGCGAGTGTAAGGGTTCGCAGAGGAGTAAAGACGAGCGAAGTGGTTTGCAAAAACTGGGTAAAGCCTACTGAATATTTCAGACTAAAAGTAGAAGGTAGAGGGCCAGTACTTATGGTAGGGATCACCAGTGAGGCAAGGGCAGATACCAAGGAATGAGAAGCAAGGGAAGGAGTGAATTTTACCTACTAACTGGTCGATGGTGGTTTCAGAATCGTCAGTGACTCCTCCTTAGCCTCAGGCTCCTGGATAGCTGCAAGCACTTTTCTTCCGATGGGTTCTTGCGAACTTTCTCCGATAATGCTCTCTGTGAATTGTCATTTTGTAGGTGGGGTCTCTCTACCTTCAACAATAATCTCCATTTGCTGCAGTGATAACCTAGCTGGTTTAGCAGCCCAAGTGAGTGTATGCGAGCCCCTTGATATATTAAAGCGCACATTCGTGGCCACATAGGTGGGCTATCCGGGGCCTTTCTCCTTCGACACAAAGGAAGCTGATGTCACCGCTTCCTCCTCCTGCTCTTTAGACTCTTCCTCTGGGTCTCCACTCTTATTAATACTGGACCTCGGGCTGGGGTGGCCCTCCTTCCACCATCTTTTAAATTCTTGGTCATCCTTCAGATTGTTGTAAGGAGCATCCAATTGTGCTATTTCTTAGCGATACTTCTAGAAAGCTTCTATTTTTTCCTCACTCCATTTTTCATCCTTCTTCAACCTATTGTACATGTCACATTCCATGAGGACATTATCTTGGGCCATCACCACAACAAAGTAGAACTTGTGCCATGGCCCTCTAGTATCTTGCGTAGGAATACACGCCAATTCAACAAAATTTTCATCTTTGTCTGCCCGCGGGTTACGCCGCTTTTCCTAGTAAGGTCAAAACATGGGTAACTCTCATGTGTGGCTCCGACAAGTCGTCAAAAGGGTTGTATTCCCACTTATCATTTACCAGCACCAACCCTAGATAAGCTAGTTTATCCTCCAACAACTGGTTCGATTATATCTTTATCAGAGTTACCGACTTGAAATTCTTCGGACAAGAGAAAAATCCCTTCTTCTTTACACTTTTGCTGCTACAGAAGGTAAAATCAATAATACACACCTACCAAAACATTTCCAGTGCGAGCACCTAATTTGTGACATAGGCTGGGAGCAGGAAGGGTTGGCCAGTGAAGCCCCACATCCAAAGAATCATTAAATCCTTGCCTAAGAACCGGTCACAGGCGGGAGTGAAACTCTGCATAAATCTGGTCTGCTCCTTGTCGAGTCGAACTATGTCGCCCTTTTCAATTAAGTCATGCAAGACCGGGGCTATAAAATAGTTTGAAAATGCATAATAATCATATGATGCGGAAAGAAAAGGCATCCACGTGGACATTGGCCTCCTCTTCCCTTGTTCATTAAAAATTGCTAATGAAAAATATCGGGCGAAGAAATTAGGGTTTTGATGCAGAAACATGTGGACCAGGAAAGAAACAAACATAAATTTTCCCTCCGCTGGGTAATTCTTTATTTTCCGTATCATCTCCTCCACCATAAACTCAACAAAATCATACCAAAATATATCATGCTGCTTGCGAAATTGGAATGTCGATCCTAGTTGAAAAGTCTCCACCTTCTCATCAGAGTCTCAGCCGTACACAAAAGTTAGCATGGACATGGCATCCTGTAGATCCTCATGTAACACACCGTGCGACAATGAAATACTTGGTAGTTTAGTGGTTGGGATGTCTTTCCTACCAGTCTCCTCCAACAAGAACTTTGAGTTCTTTTTCATCTTCTTCCATGTTTTCTCTCCTTTGCCAAGGTAAAAGGACTCAATTTTCTCTCTTCTTTTACTTGGATCCAGAATACATAGCATGTTCTAGATGGCATGTGGAGTGATGTGCACCCTTAAGTTGTGACCTTCAATGTAGTGGGTATTAGGGTTATAACACTGGATAGCAGCGTCAACTACCTCTAGGCAGTAGTGCACCAGTGGGACCATGTATTGAGGGAGACCATTGTACCAAAATTTCTTTGTTGTAGGTTTGTCTGCCTTTGTTGCTGTCAACCTTGCATAGGCTGCTTCTCTTAAGGACTTAGAGATTTTTGCAAGCCTTGGTTCGTAGATATTATCCCATTTCTCCTCAACCCTTTTCTTGTTTCTACAATCTTTGGGCCTTTTCAGCTCTTCTGTATAGGCCCTCTTTGGCTTGCTGGGTATACCAGGCGTAGCATACGCCACATCCTCATAGACATATACATCATCTGATGATCATATAGTTGTAAAAAACTCTTGGATAATTTCTTCTTGCATTGGCTGAGATGAAGTCTCCAACATTTTTCTTTGGGTGAAGACCTCTGCAAGTTCTTGGCTCTACAATTTTCCTCTACTCTGGCTACACAAAAGAAGAACAACGCTCCACCTCTAGCTTTGGCGTTTGTGAAAAAAAATTTAAATATTAAGCCTTTTCATGCAATATTTGGTAATCTTTCCTCAAGGTGGTAGACGAAAGCATGCCTTTTGCATTTAATTCGGCATGTACCGTTAATTTTGCAATTCGTGCAAAATGAACTGCTTGCCATTTTGAGGCGGCAGGAGTTTATTATTGTGTTTGGCAACTGTGTAATATGCTGTGATTCCCTTGGAATTTGAGCCGACAATTTTCTTTCTAACCTTGCATTAGTATGCGCTGGTAATTAATATCCCAGGCGAAATGATTACGCCAAAGCAAATGATCATGGCCTGAAAAAATATGAATATTGCCTTGGGCTCTGGGAAACGTTTGTGAGATGACACAATAGCCTATGACCATATGTCTTACTGTCAATGAGCGTCACCTTTTTAAAGCTAATTAATTAGATCTTATTAATCTAGCACGCATTGAGCCGTACCCTCGCAGATGCAACTGGCCCAGAAATGTGAGCAAATGTAGGCACGCCTTTCAATTTGGCAACAAGCTATCATCACATTTTCTTGAAATGGATTAGCATGCATCTTGTCATTTTTTCTATAAATAGGTCAATAAGTGGTGAAGAAATCATACTTAGCGTTTGAGCAGTGATAGGTTGGTAGTAGAGTTTTAAGCAAGCCTCTCATAGGTTAGGTGATAGATAAATTTTGGCATTAGCTCAAAAACATAGGAATAGTGTCAGAACTATGGACACTCTTGTACGTTTAACCTCGTATAAGTCACATACGACATTCCTAGGGGAGGTTTCTACTAGGAGGCTGAAATAGATAACCAAGAATAAGCATTCTTTGGTCTTGATAGCCATAAAGTGGGTTTTGGGTAAAGGCTGCATTGAGTATGAGGACAAGTATCGGGTGAACACCGACATATTCTTTCACTTTGTGGCATCCATGCTAGACATCAACGTCCCCCGACCTCTTATCCTGAAACTTGTTAAAGAAATGTTTCCCAAAAAGTACCTGAATGGCCTTGGTAAGGTTGTTGCTCATGTTGCCTATGGAGTAGGTTTTTCATCAGCCAGAGACCTTTGTCGCTTTATCGAGGAAGAATTTGTAGTCATTTGGCTGTCGTTTCTCAGTGGATTTCGCCTTTAGACACGCGACAAGTATCAACAGAGGGTTACCTAGGCCTTACATTTCTTGTTCTGCAGCTACAATGTAATACCCTTCTACGACATAGATTGGTATACTGATTTCAGGAACTTGGTATATCCCCCACCAATAGCGGTTGTGCCAAATGATGCTGCCAGTGCTGCCGAAGAACCTGCTGATGAGGAAGAGGTGGACACTGCTGTTGATGTGTCAATTGCTACCTCTCGTGCCATTGGATGAAAACCCCTTACTGTTCCCAAAAAATGTCTCCCTGTTTACTCTATTTCCTACTGCTACTCAGACTACCTTCCTAATAGTTTGTATATAAGCTTGGAAAAAGGCTATCATATTGCATATATAATAACTCAAATACTTGTAAATTTTTGGCTTATGGCTTTCCAGCCATTTTTGCAATGTAAAGAATATATATAAAAAGATATATAT
>VDFB02012651.1:0-107862 GCA_007258455.2 Sequoia sempervirens
TTTTTTTTTGAAGAGGCTATTCCATTTTTTTTTAATTTCATTTATTACTATAACACTAAAACTAAAAAATAAAATATCTTAATTTTTTTCCACAAACTACTTTATTTTTTAAAATTTCATTTATTACTGTAGGACTACTTACAACTCATCCACATCTCCAATCAAATTACAAGAGAGTGTTTACAAATGCCTAAAGTATGTTTGACTTGTAAATTTGGTCATGCTACCACCATGAAAGATCTACCTCCACCTCGGCCTCAACCAACACCATTGTTTCTGCCACCATTCATTATAAATGACTAAATACATGTAGCTCAAGCTTCTCGATGAAAAATGAGTCGTAGGCTTCCTTCTCCACCACCTTTAGCACTGCTCTCAGAGCCAGAGCTCACTTTGCTTTTGTTGTTGTCATGTTGCCATTGGGAGTGAATGTGGTGCTACAAAAGCATAAAATTGGGTGGGTGGACTGGGCATGGACAGTGGGCACTACCTATCTAAATAAATCTTGAACATCAATAACATATTCAAACTTGCTATAGCTATTGTATCCCTTGCAAAATCTATGGATTCGCTGCTATGTCCATGGAAGTACACCATTTCTCTCTCAATTATAAGATTTGACCACAATCTAATTTGATCTCAATTTGCAAACATGTAAGGTGCAGATTCAATCCAGGGAGTTTGAAGTAAGTGGATGGAGCTTACCCAAGTATTAGAAATATTTTCTTACATTAAGAAATAATATTAAATGACTATTTATAATATTGTCTTGAAAAGATCATTTTAATGGTAGTATTTTTTAATCTCCATCATCGATCTATGTATTTCTTCTAGTGCTCCTCACTAAAATAACATCTATTAACTTTTTTTATTAACAAATATAATAAAATTATATGATGATAGGTAACTAATTTTTATTTAAGAGTTAGAATTATAAAGATATATAAGTAAATGTTGTCACTTGGAAGTAAACCCTTGTTGAACCTATTGTTCAACATTTTAGTGAAACATAGGATTGATCTCAAGGTGTGGGACCTTGGAAAGGAGATAAAACTTTCAGAGAAGGTCGGTTTTCTCTCTAATCTAGATGCAAAAATGTTGATTCAAAAATTAGATCGATAACCATGCCTCAAGGAGCATTATGAAAAGCACCACCACAAGGGGTTCACATCAATAAACCAAAGCTCAAGAAGTGTGAATGGTGTATGTATGGATGCTTAGATGGATATGTGATATGGCCCCACTTAAAATATTAGCATATTTACTATGTTGATATTTTAAGGGAAAAAAGGGGGAAGAAAGAAGATAGGCGATCCTCGAGAAGGATGTACACACAGGTCAAAAACCACTCATCCTTTCCCCCGATGTATAGGAAAGGATAACCATGCTAGAGACTATTGTGTTGCTACCATAGATGAAGTATGGTTGCAAGTAATATTGTACCACCATAAATGGAAATGAGAAGACACATAGAGCTATGAATTTCATATAGTGAGGAGCAACGCAATAGGAGAAATTTTATCATTTAAAAGGAATAGGACAAAGGTGAGACCCAATGTTACTTGTTGTGTGATAAGTCAATAAATACATCAGCAAATGAAAGAGTGATGGCACTAGAGTCAACAAGTTATTGTATTTCATTGCCCAAGGCCTGGCATTCACTAGTGGAATGGCCAAGCACTTGATGATATGCGTATAAAGAATGATTTTTTTATCGTGTTTATGAAATTTCTTACATGTTGGAGGAGGAAGAGTAATCAAGTGGGCTTTGAGAAGCCTCAACAAAAAATGCTCTTTCTTAGATAGAGGATGAGAAGCAAGAAGCAATCCTTTCTCGTTTGAAGAAAGGTTTGACTTCTCACAAGAGAAACACATAGATACATCAAACAATGGAGGATGGGATGTAGACAAAGGATAAGGTTGGTAACCTAAACCCTCTTTTAAAAAGTGTGATGTAAGATTCACAAGAACCTTAACGGGTAAGTGCACAAAGTTGTGACAAAATTAAGATGTCATTTTTTTTCTTTTTTACTCAAATTGAATGTTTGGTGCTTGTCAAATGGCTCTAAGGACCAAGCCTAAGGCTTGGTCATACCAAGCCAGTTTGGCAAGTACCGAATTTGGTGCTTGCCAAATGTAAAAGTTATTATAAAAAAAAAAAAAAGCAAACTTCATTTTTTACATTATGTTGTTGAACCCATGACTTCTCTACAATTTTTCTCCTCCTCAACCCATGCTCGCCAAATACAAAGTGATTTGTTCACTTGGAGCTTGTGAATCTTCATCAAGATGTTGTCGAGACATCGAGGAGGTGAAAGAGGTAAGTATATATCTATTTTTTTAGTTTCAAATTTTGATTAAATTGTAGATTGAATTAGGTTTTTTATTATTATTTTTTTTAATTTCCACCTCCAAATGTTGAAAATTCTCATTAAGACCCTCATGAACAAGAACCATATCAAACTCCTCCCTCAATTCCTAGACATCCCCTAGGAACAAAAGAAAATATTCTAGGGAAAATAGAAAATAACAAAAAAGAACTTGAGGAATTGATTACAAGGCTAAAAGATATTGTTGCAACAAACCCTCATAGGAGAGGCCTTTTTGAATCCTTATAGTCTATCATATATCATGTAGGATCAATGAGTGCACAATTTATTTTTGGTCCAATAAGAGGGAGGAACAAAAATGATTTTATGCAACAAACTTTCATATGAACAAGTTAAAAAAATAAAATAGAAAATTAACAAATCTAACTTGTGTGCCCTCTTCATGAATCCACGAACCAGTCAACCTTTATCAACTGCATGTTGGAGGTTCCCCATCCATTGGTGTCACCACAAAGAAATAAAAAATAATTTTTGGGGTAGGTGGTGGATGGTTTTTTACTAGCCTTCATGCAATAACTGCAAGGTGCCACAATATTTTTTGAGAAACTCTA
Organism: Sequoia sempervirens; assembly: GCA_007258455.2. Classification (NCBI taxonomy): domain Eukaryota; kingdom Viridiplantae; phylum Streptophyta; class Pinopsida; order Cupressales; family Cupressaceae; genus Sequoia; species Sequoia sempervirens. Next base: position 2,942 of record VDFB02012651.1, read on the forward strand.
TTGTGAGTTTGTCCTCAATGAGAATCCAAATTATTTTGACTATCTAAATTTTTAGAGTAGCTCGGTGGGGGCTCCACACATGACAGAGTGGGGGCACAGTGTAATCTACAACTGGCACTAAGACCCTTGGCTATACCCGTGGTGGAGCATGTGAATGTTCCTTCCATTGTGAAGGATAGTGTTGAGCGTGGACACCTTGGACTCCATTAGCTCACTCACTTAGAGCCTTGTACAGTATGTGAGGCCTCTAGTAGAGCTTGATGTGGACGAGTCTTCTAGACCTGAAGTTCCAATTCAATTTTGTCACTCTTGTGGTGTTGTTTGCACATATGATCTTGAGAGTAGTCAGGATGTAGTTATACGAGATACATCAATTGCATAGGGATTGGTTATGATCGATTCTTTGTTGAATGAAACATCTGACATTGATACTCAAGTAAATTACAGAAAGTTCATTTAATAATGTTTATTTATTTTTATTCTAAAATGTAATAATAATTGAATTAATAGAATTTTGATTATGATTAAAATTCAGGGTTAGAGTGTTCATGCTACTTGCAGCATTCCCCCAAACCCCTATTTCATGACGTCATGGAGTCCACAGTTATGTAACCAGTACATAAATATAATTATTACATATGAATAGTTGAACCTTATATGAATGGTTTTCTCATAACTCACTTTGGATGTCAAACAATTTGATGGTGGACCTTTGACATCGACACCTCGCACTTATCATCATTGATGAACTTTCACCCAAGTAACCTGTATTCATTAATGGTGTTGTAAAACAATGTTAGGTAGTTTTGGTAATTGAACAATATTTATTATTTTATTTTCAAATGTTGACATTAGATACTCCTCCTAATGTTCATGCCATAGTGGACCATGGTGTTGTTGCAACAATAGCAAGTTTTGATCCTTTGATAGAGGTATGAGACAGATTAGTAAATTTCACATTATATTTATTTTTTTATCAGTCTATTATTGAAATTTTTTAATGATACTCTTATGTAGTTTAATTGCTATTTTGATGCTTGCTATAGGGGCTTGTCACTCTAGATCACAAGCATTCCCCTATTGTGGATGAGCATGTTGATTATTTGTATGTGATAAGTGATTATTTTGTTATATGTCATTCCAAAATTCATTTTTTTTATATTAATGTCTATACTTTTATTGTATTAGATGGGACTCCAAAGAAGTCTCGAGCGGAGGATGAGTGAGCGCACTCAAAAAACACTAGCATCACATGCATCTCCATCTAGTTGGCAGTTAAAGGAAACTTGTGATCTATTCCCTTCCCCTAGTGGGAAATGACTATGTATTAGGGTCCTTTGTCATATGCCTATGTGGCATTTTTGAACATATGTTTTGTATTATGGATATGAAATTTTATGTCCATATGGATTTTTTGCAAGCCTCTATGACTTAATTAGATATATTGTATACTTAAATTTTGACATATAATGTTGTATGGCCTTATGGTTTTTTGGTTAATGTAATTTTTTTTACCACCGTTATCCATATTTGCACTGTACAAATGATTAATTGAATAGATGAATAATTACACAAAGTTCATTATTAGTAACTATAAAATTGTTACAAATATCCTAGGCCTCTTTAAGGGGGCATCCCTCTTTAAACAATATTGGTAGCACAAGCATGTGATTTTTTGAAGTCTTTGTTAGATATATTATGGATGAATTTGAGATCACAAGCATTTGGTAACATAATGAAACTAAACATTATTATAATGCAACCATAAAATATTGTGATGTCTCATGCTTTCCTTTTTTGGAGACTGCATCTTTGATTCTTGTTATCCATAATACCAATTCCTTAAGTGTTAAGTCATTACAAATTGTCCTTATGCCTTTTATATCCGTGTTCTTGACTTTGAAATTTTCCTTTCCACAGTCATAAGAGTAAACATTACAAACTATCCTTGCAACTTTGATATCCATGTTCATGGCTATGTAACTATTATCTCCTATTTCCTTGGTGCTAAACCTCATTTTCACTCCCTTCCTTAGTGGCACAAACTTGAGAATCAATAAAAAATTGCCTTAGTTTCTAGAATCTATAAGATGTTTGGGTTGACCTAGGATATTTTTACATCTAACACCTTGGGTACTTGTTAAATAAATGAGCCCCTACTCATTACCTAGGAAGAAGTGTTAGAACCCCTCTTTTAACAATATAATGGGATGGTCACTAATTTTCTTACTTGGTATTTGTGATGAAAATGTTTTGGCTATAACCCCTAAGTTGTGTTTTTGGGAGAACTACAACTCATGATTTCCTATGACTACCATTTTAATCTTTGATCACCAACCCAAAGCCATTCCCATTTCCAAAATGATTTTGTTGAAAGGAACTCCAACCAACTTTGACCTAGAATGTTCTTGCACACCAACACAAAGTTCGGTAACATAAATGCCCATTAATCAAAGCTTGGCTAGAATCCCAGTGGACAACTCTTAGGATGAGGATATAGATAAATTTATGTGTGTATGTATGTGTGAAATTTTTATGATATAAAGCACTGCAAAGTTTGAGATTACTATAGAATTAAAAATAGTAAATATGTTTTATTTATTTTCTCAATCTTGTGCATGGTGTACTCTTGAGGAAGATGTATGGCTATTATTCTATAATGTCATCTATTTATATATTGTTCTTTATTTTCTTTTATTTGCTAATGTTATATGTATGTATAGATTACATGTCATGAAGGATGATTGTTATTATATAATAGTTGAACTATTTTCATGTGTATCATCTTATAATTGTTGGGCAATGCTATTGATGTGTGCAATGTGTTGGTAGATGACTTGACAAACATAAGTCTTGGGGGTGTCACTTGGGTTATCATGATGATATATTGTTTGATGTTTGAAGAACAATTGAAACAATGCAATGATGTGTGATGTGAATTCGTCTTTGCAATTTGTGTTGGAGGTATGTTTGACCTTGCTAAAGCCATGTTAAAAACTACAAAAGGTTGGAAAATTATAGATATTTCCAATTCTTATCTTGTGTATAGTAATTTTTGCCAGTACTGGGGTATTTCACATTTTTTGGAGATAGATTGATGGTCTTAAGCATTTGGGAGTTTCTTTGGTGTGCAATAGACCATAATTTTACCACAACAATCACAAGCCATTAAAATGGTCTTGACATTACAATAAAAATTAATATTAGGTGATCCTCTTAAATCAATTACCTCTCCTTGTAAAGCAATAGTCTCTTGCATTATCTGCAAAGTAGGTGCAAAATCTTGATCTATATTTGTTACTTAGTGAACCATTTGGCTTGTTTTGGGAGCTAGCTCACTTTAACTAGACTCTACATAGGCATAGAATAATTTTATATAAAGATAGCTTGAAAATTGTCATAACCCAATTTTTATTTCATTTAAATTATAATCTAATAATTTAAATTATTGAGAAAATTCAAAATGTTGAATTGAAAATTTTAAAATTTATGAAAAGTTTGAAAGAAAAAGACCATCATTGACTATGTGATCTTTTGAAACTATCTTATATTTTATAAAGATTGAACATTACTGATGAGCTATGTAAGTGCAAGTGTGTGTAATTGCAGGATGACAAGTTGAAGGAAAGAACACGGTTGAAGTAGGATCATTCACCCAGATCAAATAGTAAGCTTGATGGAATTTGGGTGCACACACCACAAAATGGAATGATAACTGCATTTGAAATTCATATATAGGAGAATTATATTAATCTAACTTTAAATGACTCGATGATTGCAAAGATGTACTTGTGAAATATAACTTAACATGTAAATGAATGTATGTAATACACAAAGGCTTATTTTAAGGACAAGAAAAAATCCACTGCATTTAAACAATTTTGTTCGAAATGAAAATGAAAGTTCATTCTTATTTAAATGTTGAATATGTACATGAAAACATCTATATACAAATACATATATATATATATACACACATGTATATATGCATATACATATATATATCGAAGAACATACATATGTGTTTGAATGTATATGAATATGAAAATATATAAATATATATATTTAAGGTATATATATATATATATATATATTTCTTAACAATTGAATTTGAAATCAATTTTTTCACTGTTGAATTGATAGAATTTAAATAACATCATGAGAAAATCTCAGGAGCTCGTGGCCTACCATCAAAAAATTAAGGAAAATATTCAAATTTTATGAATGGGGTGGCTAAACATTAATGTCCACCAAGATTCGAAATGGCCCCTTTAGTGGAGGCACAGGGAAAAGCAAGGAAAGTTGCCATTTTTGAGAGATATGATCGACACCAACAGATAGAGAATGGGTTTTTCGTCGAGCACTGTGGAAAAAGGCCAAGGAAAAATCCTCATATTCAAAGGTATTTGTTGTTTTTACATTGAAATGTTTTCATTTTCATTTACAATTTCATCTATTATCAATGCATAGACCAATTGTTATATCAATGATTCTATAGAATCGAATAAAACTTGTTTGTCGAATTTCTTTATGCAAATCATTTGATTGAATTGGATATATGTTTATTGTTATGAGCATGGCCATGCTGGCCTTTCTTTGCTCGGATACGCTTATGCATGTCTCACCAAAGGCTTGGAAATTCAATCATATCTTTCTCTATAATTTTGTGATGCCGCCATCCCTTGTGCATCTATTGCATGTACTTCTATTTAGCTCATCACATGGCTATCAGGTGAACTGATAAGCCTGTGATTGGAATGATACGATTTTTAAATCAATATCACCCTTTAAGGGTAGGCATCGAATATTTCATATAAATTTTATGTTGTACTTTATTTTGTATGTTAAAATCCATTCGATGGACACCCATATTGAGCGAGAACTATCACCCTTTTGACCTTGGTTCAATGGGTATCATTTTTACATTGTGTTGCGATGGAGGGCTTATGTCGCCCAATGTTGTAATATGAATTTTTATTATTCTTTGCAGTTGTGTTATCCTTACTATGTCGCAGTGATAATATTGTATCATGTTGCCTAGTCCATAGAGGATGATGGTGGAATGTTAAATTCATTCATTCCAGCAATATGCTCGCATGTATGATAATGTAAACTATCATTCTCCATGAATGACATCCATATCATCCTTGGGGAAAATATATTTGAGCCGAGGGTTGGCATATATTGCTTCAGCCTCAACCATCGTATTATAGAACAACAGTCAAATATTTGTTGGTCGTTCATAAAATGAAAGAGGTATATTTTGTTAAAACATTGAACAAGGGTTCTTCAAACCTAAGCCTTGTTAAGATTGATCCCATGATTATGATCAAAATATTATTGTTGATAAATAGTTGTATGTCGTTTGAGTTCTTTTAATTACCTTTCAAGAATCAATACCAACATTATTTGGTTATTTTCTTATATGTATTATATATACAATTGTTCTCAGAATGATAGAGCTTGAAATAATGAAGCAATGGAAACTTGGAGCTGTAACTATATATTTTTGTAAATAGCATCATTTTGTTACAAATTGTAATTGTTTAGATGTAAACATCATTCTGTTATAAACATTGTATGTTTAGCTATAAAAAACATCATTTTATTATAAATTGTATTAGTTTGTTGTAAACAGTGTTGTTATGTTATAAATAATATTTTTTTAGCTATAATTGACATCATTTTGTTATAAATTGTAATTGTTTAGCTGTAAATAGCATCATTTTGTATAAACAGTAGTTGTTTGGCTACAACAACATAGTTTTTTATCACGACTTGGTTTGATACAAATGACATAACAGTATGTGGGAAAACTGTTCAGCAAAATTGTTCTTAAGATTCTTTTACTTCTTGTAATTTGACAACGATATGTCAACCTAAAACATTATTTGAATGATAGCAATTTGATTTATTGGTTTTTATTTCAAAATGTATACACAAATTTATAACTTAAGTTGGCACATATATGTGTACATGCATATAAACCTTCGTCTATGTACATACACATACTTGTGACATACCTTATTTTGTTACTTATTGAATTCATTCTTAAATGAATAATGATATACGTTGAATGTAATCGTGTGTCATGTATATGATATGACTGGATAACGTATTGATCAGTTCGATTTGAATCATTTTATCTAATTATTTGTTTAATGAGGAAATAAGTAGACTGAATTACTTTTCCATAGATAAGTGTGTAAAAAAGATTCTCTTAATTGAGTAGAACATCAACACCTAAGTAGACTAGAGCACCACAAGGTAGATGCTACTAGAGGGTAGATAGCTATTATGGAATAATTGTGTTGTTGAAAGTTACCTTCCGAGATAGGTGTCGAAATGGAGTTTAGAGAGTATAGGTTTTTGCTTTATCTAAAACCTATTGTTTGTTGTTGCAACATTATTATTATGCTTGGCCAAGCAATAATCCCATTATGTGTGTATGGACTTTTTGATGACACTCTCTTCCATTCCTAGCATAGATCTTGCATTTTTTCTAACTCATAGATAGAGATGCATGTTGATGTTTGGGCATGCACCATATTCCACCTTGCAGACTTTTCTCTTGCTAAACTTTTTGTGCAGGGTCAAATATTCTTCAAGTTGGAAGAATTTTGGGGAAGTGTAAGCTTCGTGGTTGGGCAGTAAAGCACTTCAACCATGTTCTCATCCACCAGTGGAGGTGAGTGTCAAGAGGAAACCTTGGATTTTTTCATGACTATCTTAGCCTACGATGTAACCTTGATGTAAATTTATACATTGTATTGACTATGTGGCCTTATGTGCCAAGTCAACTTGGATATTGTAAATGACATTGAAATTGGATATATATATATAGATCTTTGACTCATTTTAATTATACATGTGTTGCTATGATTTCCAATAGCTACTTAGTTATGTCTATTTAAAATTTAATATTCATAATTTCATTGCAATAATATAATTAGGTAATAATTAGAATTAGTTATTACAAAAATCTAATCTATCTTTTCCATTACAAGTTGTGTGTCAATTGATAGTGAATTGTGTAAATCCAAGTATACATAGTTTTATGACATAATCTTCTTTAGATCTAGCAAACGTGTTGAGCATGAAATCATTTTATGTATCTAGTATCTCTTACTACCCTCTAATAAAACTATACTGTGATTATTGGTACTATATATACACTTGTGACTATGCATGTATCAATGTCCAAGGAGTACATTACAGACTTCCATTAGCTACATCACAAAATTACTCTTTCTAAAAGGAGAAAAGAGCGTATGAAAAGAAACAATGGAGAGTAACACATGTGCCTTGGGTATTGTAGGAGCTAAACCACCTCAATTTGTACTACTATAGATGAAGCATGGTTGGACTTTGGTCACTTAGTGGATGCTAAAGAAATGAGGTTCTTCATGCTACTACCATTGGTCATAAATTGTAGTGTCTACCCTTGCACCCACATCTATGTTCATGGAATAATCACCTTGGTTCAACTTTTGGCATGGTTGTTTGTGTGGTTTTGACTAGAATGCTAGGATTTTTGTCAATGATTCCTTTTGAGGGCTTGATATCATCATCCTCTACTTTATGCTATGTAAGAGAAGTTTTTAACATTTCAAAATTTTGGTAGGGTTGGTTCTATCTCCCTATCCCATATTGAAATCAATCATGTTTTGTTTTTGATGGTTCACTCTTTCCCATTATAAAGTTTTTGGTTTTCTCTCTAGAATTCAAGCATGGAAAACAACATTGGAGCATGCAAGTCTATTTTTTTGTTTGTTGCACCATATACTTGGTAGGAAAATTTTCTCTTTTTCGAAAGTAATGTCTTCTTTGGTGAGGTAATTGTTTCCCACTTTCCCTTCTACTTGAACTATTCCTTAATGGTTGTCACATAGTTATAGGCTTCTCATATCTTCTTGACTTTAACTAGATTCACCTTAGACTAATTGTATGTTCATAGGTTGTTATGGTACTTGAGGACTTGATGTTTCTCTGACTCAAATAATCCTAACCTTGCATAGAGATAATGAAATACAATGGTGTAGGCTTAGACTAACTAGTCATGTCTATGTTGTGGTTGTGACCATTGCATGTAACATCCACATAGAAATATTTATGCAAGGTTAAGCTTATTTGAGTCAGGCTTGGACTAACTGGTCATCTCCTTATTTTATTTTGATTGTTACCATTGCATGTTGCAACCATATAGTCATCTTCAAGATACAATTCATCCTTAAAGGCTTTTAGGAATGTAGCTCATAAATGCTCAAATTTTCATTCTATCTAGTAGTCCTCCCAAAATTCATCGACCTACCACCTTTTCTTAATAGGTGAAGACAATTTTGGAAGTTTAATCTTGATTTTCTCCTCAAATATAAAATTCATTTATAGAGAAAAATGACTCTAACTGATTAAAACTTCAAATCTATCTTGCATGTAAGGCCAACTTAGGTGTTATGGGTGAAACCTTTTCATCTTTTTTTTTGAAAATTTATCGATGAGAACAATAATGAATGTCATGCCACCAATGTGGATTCCCAAGTTTCAATTGAAAGTATTTTATCCAAAACCACACTAGTTGTGTTTTTGGGTGCACCATCTAAGCTAGGAGTTTAACAACCTTCTTGTTCTCTCATGTACCCATGACCTACCCTTATGCTATCTCCACTCCTAAAGATAACACCATTATTCTATTACACTATTATATAACCTCCTCCCTATGAAATATACATTCTACATGTCTTCAAGCTCCTTTTATGTAAACTCACATTCCATGATCACCAACACCTACAATACTAGTTCCTCAAGATATTTATCGCCTAAGAGTATGTGTGCTTAGACATGACATCCTCCTCTTTCTACATTTATGTTTCCTCCTATAACAAAACCATTTATATCCTGATTATTCTAGCCTTCATATCCATGATCTTCACCTTGCTTTCTAATCAACCTTCTTCATGTCATGTTCTCTAAGATTTGATATCGTTTTATACAATTTTCACTACATGTCTCAACTAAGAGAGGCTTAGTGACACAACCATAATCATTAACTAACACATACAATGGAATATTGACATGCAATATGTAAAATAAAATGTTTCATTTTTTAAATATGAAGGTTTTCTGATAGATTGAAGAAAAAAACTAACTAAACCAAACCTTTAATAATGTCAAAGACTATTAAAAAATGGACAATAGGGATCTTAAGAGAAAGAATTGACATAATGTAGCTCAGAACGTTAGTGAGAGTTAGGGTGAAAATTAGGACCATGCCTTGCATAGACATGACCACTCTTACTTGTTGGCACCGGCGGTTTGAGCCCATGGAGAATAGAAGAAAAATTAGGATATCTTGCAACTTGACATTGCACGCATCTGATGGTTTTTAAGGTAGCAAAAAAACTTTCACCATGGCCAAATGGTTTCGAGTATTCAAAGTATGAGAGAGGTTGTTGTAGAGGGGACTCACATGCACCTATAGGTTTAGATAGAATGTTCATATGTTCCACCTACTCTGAGATATAGTGCATCAAAGTTCAATAATTTTTTGCACTTAAGGATCTTAAGAGAAAGTGTCAACATAGTGTATCCTAGAACGTTCGAGAGATTTGGGGTGCAAAATAGGACCATGCCTAGTGTATACATTCCCACTCAAATGTGTTGGAATTTATGGTTTGGGCCCATGAAGAATAGAAAAAAAATTAGGCTACCTTGCAACTTCACATTGAATGCATCTGACAGTTTTTGGGGCAACAAAAAAAAAATCACCACAACAAAATAGCTTGGAGCTATAAAAAAATTGAGAGTTTATTATAGAGAGACCCTACACAACCTTGTACCTTCAGATGAAACATTTCTAAGTACCACAGTTTCTAAGATATAGCTCATCAAAGTTTTCCATATTTTGGCATTTAGGGCTTTTAAGAGAAAGCGTCTGCATAATGTATCCTAGAATGATTTGGCATGCTGGGGTGCAAAAAAGGACCTTTCCTACCATAAAACCATCCACCTGGATGTGTTGGAACTATGGACGTTTTTTCACACAATGAACAAAACAAAAATTATGCCACCTTGAAACTTTCTCTTCAATGCATTTGATGCTTTTTTCAACATCCAAAAACTTATCACCACAGCAAAATGGATTGGAAATATGAAAATTTGAGAGAGGTTATTGTAGAGAGACCCTACATGATCCTATACCTTTAGATAAAACATTTCTAAGTGCCACATTTTTTGAGAAATAGTTCATCAAATTTCACCACTTTTTAGCACTTAAGGCTCTTAAGAAAAAGCACTAGTACAATGTAGACCGTAACAATCTGGCATGTTGGGGTGTGAAACAAGAGCCTTCCTAACATAAACCCACTCACCCAAACATGTTGGAACTTTCATTTTGGCTGCACGATGAACAAAACAAAGATCATGCCACCTTGCAACTTTCTCTTCAATGTATTTGAGACTTTTTTCAACATACAAAAACTTGTTGCAATGGAAAAATGGATTGGATATATAAAAAACTAAGAGATTTTATTGTAAAGGGACCCTACGTGACCCTATACCTTCAGAAAAAACATTTCTAAGTGACACAGTTTCTAAGAAACACCTTGTCAAAGTTTACCACTTTTTGGCACTTAGATCTCTTAAGAGAAAGCTTTGGTACAATGTGGCCTAGAATGATCTAACATGTTGTGGTGCAAAACAGGACCTTTCCTAGCATAAACCTACCTACTCAGATATTTTGACACTTGTAACATAGAAAAAGGGAACCCTAAGTTCAATGTATAAAACCTAGGATTGATTTCCTCCTTTTTCAAGGGTACATTAGGATGCAAATCAACAAGGTGATTAGATTGAATTTCAACCATGAAGGTGATTCAATCAAACATGGATCTGCATCTTTTTGAGACTTGGAAATGGATTGGAATTGATTTTCCTTGATTAACATAATTAGACTATGTGCCCTGATCTAAAAAATGTAAGCATCTAACAATTTACATACTGTAACAGAGATTTGTAGGTAGATTTGGGAAGGGCAGAGTGATGTGTACCTATCCTAAAAAATTGTTATCAATTGAAATAGGAGGGAATAGGTGCTCAAGGGCATCTCTATCCTTGTAAGGGTATCTTGTTCTATTTTTTTTTCCTCTGATGTTAGATCTAAGACTCTCATTTTCACTTGCAAAATTTTCAGATCGTTGTCGGATAATTTTGTAGGTGAGTTTCCATGAGTTGACAAGGCGTGTAGGGATTTTAATGCAATGATGAATAAATGATCTTCAAAATTCCTTCAATCCTCTCCAAACCTGAAATCTACACATTTAAAGAGAGAAGAAATGGTGTGCCATTTAGGGGCTTGCCTTAGTCAAACCCCATGTTAGTGTTTCCACTTACACAATGGCAATGTCAATGATAGGAAAGATAAATGATAGGAAGGAATTATGAATCAACAAAGTGTTGCAACTCACCACCCTTCAATGGCTTCCTTGAAGGACTAAAGTCATGCACATCACTTCAAGGTCTTGGATCTTGCTTGCTTGAATGCTTGAATTTCTTGGAGACCTACAACAAGGGTTAGCCTTCATAAACAATGATAACATCAACATACATGAACTCACATAGGATTTTACATGATGTTTATATCTTGAGTTGCTGTAATAAAGCTCTGAAATGCAGCTCTTTACTTGCTTGATAGTGCTCTTGACAATAATTCTTGCTCTCAATGTTCACTTGTTGCTAGATAGCTCTTGTTCATGCTAGATAGATTTCAAATGATGCAATAACTAGGTGTTTATAGGAATTTATTCAATTTCCCACAAATTAAATCCTGATAGCTGAAATTTGCAACTTGAATTTCAAATGCTAAAATGTTGACATCGACATATTCAAATTTTGATCTTGATAAAATAGGGGGATAGAGCTACCCAAGGGCATCCCATTCATAGCCCTATTTTCCAATATTTTAGGTGTCAATGGTAAGGCATTGAATAAATGCATTTATTATTTGCTTGCAATTTGTTGGAAAATGATAAAAATAAGCCTCAAATTGCATAATTTAGGAAATTATGGAGTCAATTAGGCTCAATAATTTAGGGGGGGGTGGGGGACATAGTGTGAAATTGTCAAGGGTGGCAATGTGAAATTGTCAAAGATGACAATTTTTTATACTACAACACTATCAATTTGGTTGCGCAACAAATAGAACAAAAATTATGCCACCTTGCAACTTTCTCTTAAATGCATTTGACATTTTTTATAATGTATGAAAACTTATCGCCACAACCAAATGGATTGGAGATATGAAAAAATGAGAGAGGCTATTATAGAGTGGACCTATGTGATCTTATACCTTTAGAAGAAAGATTTGTAAGTGCCACATTTTTGGATAAACAAATTGTCAAAGTTTTCCACTTTTTGGCACTTAGGGCTCTTAAGAGAAAGTGTTGATACAATGTAGCCTAGAATGATCTAGTATCTGGGGTGGGAAACATGACCTTTCCTAGCATAAACCTGTCCACCCAAATGTGTTGGCACTGTCAGTTTTCTCACACAATGAATAGAACAAAATTTATGCCACCTTGCAACTTTCTCTTCAATGCATTTGACATTTTTTTCAACGTGTGAAAACTTGTTGCCACGGCCAAATGGATTGGAGATATGAAAGATGAGAGAGGTTATTGTAGAGGGACCCTACATGACCCTATAACTTTTAAAAAAAAAATCTAAGTGCCACAGTTTTTGATAAATAGCTCATCAAAGTTTGCCATTTTTTGGCACTTAGGGCTCTTAAGAGAAAGCGTTGGTATAATGTAGCCTGGAATAATTTGGCATACTAGGGTCTGAAATTGGACCTTTCCTAGCATAAATCCGCCCACCCAAACATGTTGGAATTGTTAGTTTAGTTGGATGAAGAATAGAACGAAAAGTATGGCTCTTGACAAGTTTTTACTAAACACTTCTAACGCTTTTTGCAACATTTGAAAAATTGTCACCATAGCCAAGCAAATTGGAGATATGAAAAACTAAGGGACCCTATGTGATCCTATACCTTCAGAAAAAAAAATCTAAATGCCACATTTTATGGCACTTAGGGCTCTTAATAAAGTGTTGGCACAATGTTTTATGAAATGATCCAGCATGTTGGGGTAGAAAATAGGACCTTGCCTAGCATAAAACCACCCATCCGGATGTGTTGGAACTATTGATTTGGCTATACAATGAACAAAATAAAAATTATGGCTCTTCACAAGTTTTTACTAAACACATCTAATGATTTTTGCAACATTTGAAAAATTATCACCACGGTCAAGTGGATTGGAGATTTCAAAAACTAAGAACGGTTTGTATGGAAGGAACCAACATGGCCATGTACCTTCAGATGAAATTTTTGTAGGTTCCATGATTTCCTTGAAATAGTCTACCAAAGTTTTCCACTTTTTGGCACTTAGGGATCTTAAGAGAAAGTGTCGATACAATCTAGCCTACAACATTCGGGCAAGATGGGGTGTGAAATAGGACCTTATGTACCATAATCCTATCCATCCAGATGTGTTGGCATTGTCATTTTGTCCCTAGAATGCACTAAATGCAATGTTATGACTTGTAATAAATTTATAACATTTCTAATGAATTTATGATAGTCCTAATGAATTTATGATTGTCCTAATAAACCTTAGACAATTCTAATGAAGTTATGACAGTCCTAATGAACCTATAACCATCACAATATCAAGTTATGATTTCCCTAATGAATTTATGACTACTCTAATGAACCTATGGTTTTCCTCATGAACCTATGACTGTCCTAATGAACCTATGACCATTCTAATGAAACTATGATAGTCCTAATGAACCTATAATCATCATAATATTAATTTATGAATTCCTAGAATAAATTTATGATAGTCCTAATGAATTTATGATTGCTCTAATGAACATATGGTTGTTCTAATGAACCTATGACTTTCTTAATAAACCTATGGTTGTCCTAATGAACCTATGACTGTCCTAATGAACCTATGACCATTCAAATGAAGTTATGATAATCGTAATGAACCTATAACTGTCACAATATTAGTTTATGATTTCCCTAATGAATTTATGGCAGTCCTAATAAATTTATGAATACTCTAATGAACCTATGGATGTCCTAATGAACCTATGACTCTCTTAATAAACCTATGATAAATTGATAAAAGTAAGTCATTTATTCTTATTAATAAATCAAAAGGTACCCCCAACTCATAGCAAACATAAATGCATGATACAAACTAATTAAAAGAACGCATAAAAATATGCACTTATTGTGTTTCATATATAGGGATCTTAAATCATGAATGATTCAAATAGGGAAAAATGGTTAAATAAATATAATGTCTTATTACCCCACATGGATCACAATGAGTTACAAAACTAGTTGTAGAACCAATTAACACATCAAGCATACTTGAACGATATGATTAGAGCAAGAACAACATATAAAAACCAATGTGAATACAAATCAAACAAGGAATATCCCTCTTCTAATCAAATCATATACTTCCAACAATATTATTTTAATTTAGCAGTATAAGGTTAATGCAAGATGCACAACTATACTAGATATAAACAAATCATTGAATAAATATCATGTCTTATTACCCCACATGGATCAGAGTGAGTTTCAAAACTAGGAAAAACTAGAAACAAATGGATAAAGGGGTGAAAATATCTGAGTCCAAAGAGGGTTGAGTTATGGGATTTTTAGGTCTAAAGGGATAACCATGCTTGGGTAGTAAAATGATTGCAAGGGATGATTTTTTAGTAAAAGAAGCACACAAATAGTAAAAATTCCATTATGGATGGATGGAGGATGGTTAAAAAAGGTTGAGGAGAAAGTTTGAAGCAGGTCATTCAATCACCATTGTTAGAATTTATGGGCATCTTGACACACATAGAGGAAGTATTGTACTTTTGATCTAAGGGATATTTGGGTATATAGAGCATTGATGGTAGATAATTTGGGAATTTGAGGATAAGAGGTAGGTCAATTCTAACAGGTCTAGATAGCAAAAAGAATGAACCAAACCTTGATGGAAAGAGCTATGGGTATGTTGAGTGGTGTTAATATTGATAAATACTTTTGGGAAAAAGCTATTGGTACTACTTTTTATTTAATTAATAAATATCCTAGTTCAAATCCTATTGATAAAACTCCTTATGATGTGTAGATACATAGAAATCCTTTTGTTTCACACTTAATGGTCTTTGGTTGTGAGTATTTTATTCTTGTGTATAAAGAGAAGAAATCTAAACTAGATCCAAAAGCACAAAAATGCACCTTCATTGGTTATGGCGAGAATGTAAAAATTTATAAGCTTTGGAATCCTCTAACTCATAAAATGATATTTTCTAGAGATGTGATTTTCAAGGAGTTTAGAGCTTACTCAAGTGAAGAACAACCAAAGAAGAAAGATAAGATACAAAAAGTGCACTTTGAGACAAGGATTGAGAAGTGGAAAGATACACATGTGGAATAATAATCAGATGGATCTGAGGATGGAGAAGTAGAAGAGGGTTCAAAGAGTTCAAAGGATGTGTAGGATGAGCACACAAAAGAAGAAAAACAAGTAGATCACACTACTCCTACCTTAAGGAGGTCCACAAGGAAATAAAATCCAATTGACAAGTATAGTCACCATATTTTCATTGTGTATTTGAATTTTTGAGTACTAACCATAAACCTAGATCTTTTAGGGAGGTTCTCTCTTCAGAGGAAAGTGATTCTTAGATGCAAGCTATACAAGAGGAGATTATGGCCTTGGAAAATTGTGACACTTGAGTTCTTGTTAGTTTGTTGAAAGGAAGGAATCCCATTGGTTACAAATGGGTTTTTAAAAATAAATTTGGTGTAGACAGTCAATTAGAGTGGTACAAGGCCAAACTGGTGGCCAAGCACAATAGCACAATAGGCAATTAGCACCGAATTTTGCGCTGGATTTTAGTGTATTTGATTCCATCAATTGGACTTGTTAGGAAAAGGTGTGTTGTACACCTTGCATAATGCATTTAATGTAATTATTCTTGGGGCCACTTTATGTTGCATGTAACATTGGGACATAAGTTAAGTTGTTAAAATGTAATTATTTAATATTGGGGAAAATAAATAAATAAAGTACCCATATTAAATAAAGGGACATGGTTTTGTAATCTCATGGTTTTAGTCACATGGTTTTGTGTAATACCACTTAGTGGTTTCGTGGGAGCTTGCTTCTATAAAAGCAACCACAAGGGTAGTTATTGTGATGATGCAATTTTGCATGATTACCTCTGGTTAGCATTTGTGAGGGTTTGAAGCATGGCACAGGATGTGTGGTTGCATGCTTGTTCACATGGATTGCTTGGAGAGGGCTTGTTGCTTCAATGGTGTTCATGGAGACTTTGAAGATGTATTGTAATATATTATTGTTGAATAATACATGAGAGATGGATTTTTTTGGAGGCTGGATTTTTTTCCCTCTTGAGGGTTTTCCCAAGGGTATATCTTGTGTCATATTTTCATGGGTATGTTGTCTATTCTCTTGCATGTGCATTCTAAATACTTAGTTTCATGGATTTCTCTATTGGGTTATGTGGAAATTGTCTTTAAATGGTTGCAAGTTTCCAACAAGTGGTATCAGAGCTTTGGTTGTGGTTGGATAACCCTTGGTTGAGAAAAAATCTTGTTTAAGTTTGAATCTATGTATTGCATGTAAGAATCAAAGACATGGAAAGATATGAGGGTTTTACAGGTTGTTTATTGCAGATCTGAGGGTTTTGGGTTTGTTGTTATGATGGGTTGTTTGCAGATCTGGGGTGAGAAATTTTGGGTGAAATGGGTTTCTTGGTTTTGCATTCAAGTGGGGGTTTTGTGGGGGGAAACTTACAAATGATCTCCTGGCCCAAAACAAACCTCACGGGTGGACCTGGGTTGGCCGAGAGACAAATTTTGATATATAATTTTCCCTATTTTGGTTACTCAAAAAAATTGCAAATTTTTTTTGTAAAAACCCCTTTTCTTGCAATCGGGCAGTCGTGAATATTTTATTCAGAAAAAAAAAAATCCAAATTAAAATAATTTTCCATCGCCATTAAAATATTTACCTACAAAAATAGAAAAACGAAAAAAAAAATAGAGAGGGCTTTGAAATTTTTAAATTAAAAAATAAAAATAAAAATGTTTAGGGGAGGGGCAAACCCCACCCCCGAAGCTCGTCGTACCACTAACCCTATAGTACATAGGGCCTATCGGCCCCTGTCGGCAAGTACCACCATCAGCAGGCTAAGCCATTGGTGGTGGCCCATCTGGCAGGTACACCGAAGCCCACCGATTGCATCCCATGCGGGCATTAAAACAAAAAATTATTATTAAATTTTTTCAACATATGGAATTTTTTGGAAAAGGGCCGGTGGAAATTTTTTCAATGTTTTTTAAATTAAATCAGATTTGAAATGAATTTTAGGTCTTCCACCCAGCTGAGTGGCGCCACCCAAGTGGGGTTGTCGCCTAGCCACCAGGGGTGGCTAAAAAAAAAATTGCCTCAAGTGCAAACTAGTGTTTTACTTCAGAGGGGCATAACTTTTGCCCAGGGTATTCATTTTTTCTCTTCTTGGACTCATTGGAAAGCTGACTCAGTGCTCTACACTGTGGTGATAGTTATTTTTTGAATATTTTATAGTTTTGATAGTGTTTTTCTAGCTGGAAGTCAGGTGTTTGTTTTGAGCTTAGAGAGGTGATATTGGGTGCATACGGAGTCAGATTTTGGACTTCGAATAGTCAACGGAAAGCTTGTTTAGAGCACTACATAGTGGATCAGGTTTAGAGTTGTTTTGGAATGGTTTTCTTCATCTAAGTTGTTTATGGGTTACTTTAACTATGGTGAGACTATGAGTTTATGGATGATTGGATCTTGGAGATTTGATGTTGGATTCATTGTATGCTCAGTTGTACGTCTCATATTATTCTCTCATTTGACATGGTTATCATTATATGCTTGGATTTGTATGTTGCATTGTTGTATCTACAAGTTGTGCAATATTGTAGGTGGTCTATACTTACATGTTGCATTTATGACTTGGACATGGATTTCCTTTTCCCATTGATATTTCAATATTGATGCATGTTCAGTTTTGGTAGCTTTTTTAGTCACTTGGTTTGTTGGTTTTGTTGTCATGTTGAGGAGGTGAGATGGTATTACAAGGTATAGTCATGATATGAGACCTATGCAGTTGACTACGATTATGTAGATATGTGGACACGGTTTGGTTGAGTTGTTGGTACATTTGGTGGTGTGTTTGGTTCCTTAACTATGGTACTTGAATATGGACATGTTTGGAAAATCATATCAAAGGTTGATTTGGTGTTTGAGTCATTTTGGTCTATATGGTTATTCTCTTAGACATCTCAGTTTATAGTTTACTGATGTGATGATGAGTTTGCATGTTTCAGTGATTGGGTCTACAAGTTATGCAGGTTGTGGATTAGCTACCTGTTTACTTGTAGTGGGATGACTTGGTTGTGGATTATCTTTATTCACCAGGTTTGATTCCTTGTTGTTGCAGACTTTGACAGTTGGCCTTGTTCTTGGTCATTTGTACTTTGGTAAGTGTGCTCAGAGATGAGAGGATGGATGTTTCTTATAGTACCTAGATAGTTGTTTTTGGGACTTGTAGCATGTGTTTTATCATGATGTCATGGATAGCTTGGTTACACTTTTTAGTGGGATCTTTTGACAGTGATGGATTGGCGGTGTTGGATATTTTCTTATGATGGTTTGGCGGTTGAAGGTATCTTCTTGGCTTGGAGATTTTGGTTCTACTTGTTACGTTACTGACAGTTTGGTTGTGTGTGTATACCTAGATGATCTTCATGGAGAGGATGGTAGTCATGATGCCATGTGTGACTCGGTATCACAGTTCAGTGTGAATTGTTGGAAGTGATGTGGATTCACCATTTAATGGTGGATAGTCTTTTGTAGTGATTGTTGGTTTCATGGATGGACTCTTGGATTCTACTTCTATGCAGTGATGGTTCATTGATATCTTTGGTTTCATTGACAGGGGATGGTTTTATTCATATTGATTACATATGTTGATTCTTGGTTTAGGGTGTTATGGTATTATGTCATGGTTTACTCTTGATCATGTGTTAGAGTTTTGGCATGGTACTTGTTCTCTTGAGACTAGGATGTATATATTGTTGTATGTTATCTCCTATAAGGAGGTGTTAGATCATGTTGTCATGTTTATGTTTGTGATTCATGATTGGAGCTTTGACATTGATCTTGTGTGGTTCTCTTGGTATTGGGTACATCTATCATTTTCTTGATTACTTCGTGATGGTGCTATGTTGCATTTGGATTTTGGCATGGATTGGTTGGTTATAGGTACTCGTGGATACTTGGAGACATAGGTGAGGCTTGAGTTCTCTTGTGATTAGAGACATGTGTTGAGATGGTTACTCTTGATGAGTTTTCAGCAAGAAGTCTGAGGAGCCTACACCTTGGTTGGACATGAGTTCAACATGGATCTATGAGGAGAGTATTCTTGGATGAGTCATGATGAGTTGGATGTCTTGGAGGAGCATTCTCATTCCCCACTCTTGGTCTACTCAGAAGTTTCACTTGAGAGGTATTGCTCATTATTACTTTTAGGTGCTTTATGTTTTATGCTTTATCTTCTCATGCATATGGATCTTGAGCTATGGATATATGGTTTTGGAGGGTTCATTTGAGGAGTTTTGGCATGTTTATCTCCTTATGCATTATGATTACATTCATTGATGTTGAGTTTAGGAGATGTATTGGGCTTATTTCCTTCATTGTGGATGGATTTAGTTTGATCTTCTTTGGTTATGAGAGGCTTACATCCATGTTAATTACATGATACACATGTTATGTTTGATCCTAGTGATTGAACGGTTGGGTGTTGTTATGGATTTTCTTTTGGGGTGTTGTGGAGGAGATCATACTTGACATAGTTGGAATTTAGAGGTGTATGTAGGAGATTTTTCTACAGGTATATGATGTGTAGAGTTTCTCTCTTTGGTCTTGGTTATCTTCCTAGATGTTTGGTTTCACATTACATTCGTTTGAGGTTTGGCTGGAGCTATTGTGATCACTAGCTTGTGGTCATGTGTTTTCACTTATGTTCTTGGGTGATGACATGGAGTTTCGTTTATCTTTTTCCTTTGTTGGGTGTGGAGAACTTGGGAGAGCTATGGAGACTTGTGGTGAGAGTTGTTCTTATAGGTTATTGATTTACCGATTTGCATATCATTGTGGATGATTCTTTGGTTCTACATGATGTTGTTTACACTTTCTATATGATGTTATTGGTAGACTTGGTATTCCTTGATCTTTTTCAGATTTGCATTACCCATGCATTGGGAGCTCTTGGATGTGTATGTCACTCTTTGACAAGTTTTCACATGGAGTTTGTTATTGCGGTTTATGGGTGGATATGTGTTGGTATGAGTTTACTATGTTTTGAATACCTTGGAGGCATCGATAGTTGGATGTATTGGCACTTACTGTGGGTGTTATTTCAGCTTTGGGTTTGTGTATCTTGACAGCTACCAATGTATATTGCTACCTTTGTATTGAGTGTATGTGTTTGGGATATCAATGGAGCAGGACTTATGCTTTGTTGTGACAGATTATGTGGCTTCTCTTTTAGATGGCTTCTTATCTTTGTGCACTAGCATGATGGAGGATGAGAGAATTCATGCTTGGGATGGTGATCACTTTGATTCTTGTTGCAAGTATCTTGATGGAGCACATGGAGCACTTTGATTCCATGATGGTATATGTGGCTATATGGATTGTTCATTTGATTCATGTTTTGAGGTTACTTGTTCCCCTTATGTAATGTATATAACAAGTGGGAGAATGTTAGGAAAAGGTGTGTTGTACACCTTGCATAATACATTTAATGTAATTATTCTTGGGGCCATTTTATCTTGCATGTAACATTGGGGCATAGCTTAATTTTCTAAAATGTAATTATTTAATATTAGGGAAAATAAATAAATAAAGTACCCAATATTAAATAAGGGGACATGGTTTTGTAATCTCATGGTTTTGTTAAAGTAAAAGGTTTATTTCACTTAATTAGTTTAATTAAGTCACCTTCTATTCCTTTCTTAAGATTCACTTAGTTATGCATTGTAGGTATTTAATAATTATTTTAATTATTAAATACATTTTCCCTTAGGGTTTCTTTAGGGTTGCACAATCTCCTTTTATAAGGATTGGTCATTGTATTTTATTTTATTATCTCTCTGAATAATATCTTTCAGATTATAGAGCTTCAAACCCTCTCTTGATTTTTTCTCCATTCTCTTCCCTGTGACAGGTATCTCTTTACATGTAGGTGTTCTTGGGTTCTGTGAAGGTGGATTTGACAACTTCTACATGGTATCAGATCATGGACCTATTGCTGCCTATTCTTGTTTTTTGAAGGTTTTTTTGGAGCTTCAAGGGTTTGGGGTTTTCCTTTTTTTATTCAGGAGGTGGGTGTTTTTTCAGTGCATCAAGGGTCAAATCAAATCTCTCCATTAAATTAAGAGCTGCTAGAATAGTCAAGATTGACCTTTGTTTTGTCAAATTTGGCTTCCATTTATCATATTTGTGAAGGTTTGAAGAAAAGGTTTTTTTGCCAAATCCAGGGGGTGCTTTATTTTTTGGTGCGTTTTGAGCCCAAACTGACCTCATTGTTGCATCGGCAATGGCCAAAAACCCTAAGATTGATTGTAAAATCATCAAATTCTGAGTCAGGAGCCTCCGAGGAAAAAATAATTTACCTAGCAGGGTCGTACGGCCTCTACACGCATCACGAGGTAAAAAATTAAAAATATATATTTGATTTTCTGCAAAAAAATCATATTTTTATTGTAAAAAAAAAAATTAAAGCTTTAATTTTTTTTTTAAAAACTTTTTAAAACACATTTGTTTTTTAAAAACAAATCAAAAGTAGTACCTACATAGGGTACTATGCAGGTATGTACCTGTGCAATTACGTATCTGTGCAGGTATGTACCTACACAAGTACATACCCGCGCAGGTACGACTTGCGCAAGTACTTGCGCCTTCATTATGGAGGGGTGGGGGTGGCCCATGTGCAGGTACGGACCTGCACAGGTACTTGCACCTTCATTATGGAGGGGTGGGGATGGCCCATGTGCCCCCCACCAATTAATTTTTTTCTTAAATTTTTTTATTGTTTTTTCTAAAAAACATTTTTTTCCAAAATAAGCCCAGTTGTGAAAATGTGGCAACGGCCATTTGGCCATCAAATTTAAGCCCGTATTTTGCTGCGACAGCCATTTGACCATCAAATTTAATGTCACACTGGTTTTTTTCCCCTTTGGAATTGTTTTTTTTCAGAGGCCATAACTTGGGCATACGATATCATTTTTTGGAAAATGAGATATTGTTAGAAAGCTAATTCCGCCAACTTTCTAGTGGTGTGGGTTTCATCACCTATTTTTGTTGTTGGTGCATTCTATAGTTAGTTGAAGTAAAAGGAGCTATTTTCAGTCCTGAGCTTGTAACTTTTGACCAATTTCTTCATTTTTTGCAATCTCAGCGGCGCTGGAACCATATTTTAGAGCTCTTCAGTTCCTTCCATGCAATTTTTCTAGATTTCACACCAGGTACATTTTATTCATTTTTTTGTGATTACCTGGACATATTAGCTCTTGGAACTTCTCATTTGCATGGGATGCTTTGTTTTTGGCTATTTTTTTATGTATTTCCAAGTTTTTGTCCTTTGTGGGCATTTTAAGCATCATTTGTAAGCAATATTTTCTATGTAAATGCACTGAGATAAAGTGCTACACTATTGTACATGTATTTTTGGGGATTTTGCACATAAGGTTGTGCCTTGTTCTGTACTCACACTATATTATAAAGTGCCATGGGGGGATTGTGTAGTGCCTTTGCTTTGCCATCACACCTTTGTCCAGTGAGTGTCCCTCCACAACAACAGTGGATCCATATGATTCCAACCTCATGCATGTGTGCTTTGTTTTGCACACCACTTTTTTAGTTGCAGTTGCTTTCTTGTGCACTTTCAAATGTTCGTTATTCTCCTTCATGCACTACAGGGTGTTACACAGCATTTCAATGGATCTATCAAGCTCTCCCAGTCAGCATTATGGGGGGTATTATACTGTTCATGTTAATGCTTCCTTGGTTTCACCTTGGAAGGAATCTTCCATTCTCAGTTGATCAGTGTTCTTCATACTATTGGTACTTGTGCCATCTGTATTTTCATTCCAGGTGTTTGCCTTTGTTTTCCATTTGATTTGAGTAGTGTCATTGGGGGCATTCATGCAGATTGTTGTCTTCTTGATCCTGATCATCCTATCTTCAAAAGAGGTTCTTTAGCACCATAGCAGTCATCTTTTGATAGTTGTTTGTAGCTTCTTCTACTTCAGTGATGTTCTTCATGTCTTTCATCTCTTTTTGGAGTAGATTTTTTCCCATGAGGTTTTCTCTATTTTTCCACTTTATAGAGATTTTGTTGTGATTAGGTACCTCATCAAGCCTTGTTGTCGAGACCCAAGTTGTCTTTCCAGCTTGTAGTTGCATTGTTTTCATGCATTTAGTTTGTAGCTACTCCCTAAGTTCATCTTAAGGGGCGGTGTTAGAGTAAAAGGTTTATTTCACTTAACTAGTTTAATTAAGTCACCTTTTATTCCTTTCTTAAGATTCACTTAGCTATGCATTGTAGGTATTTAATAATTATTTTAATTATTAAATACATTTTCCCTTTAGGGTTTCTTTAGGGTTGCACAATCTCATTTTATAAGGATTGATCATTGTATTTTATTTTATTATCTCTTTGAATAATAATATCTTTCAGATTATAGAGCTTCAAACCCTCTCTTGTTTTTTTTCCATTCTCTTCCCTATGACAGGTATCTCTTTGCATGCAGGTGTTCTTGGGTTCTGTGAAATTGGATGACAACTTCTACAGGTTTTAGTCACATGGTTTTGTGTAATACCATTTAGTGGTTTTGTGGGAGCTTGCTTCTATAAAAGCAACCATAAGGGTAGTTATTGTGATGATACAATTTTGCATGATTAGCTCTGGTTAGCATTTGTGAGGGTTTGAAGCATGGCACAGGATGTGTGGTTGCATGCTTGTTCACATGGATTGCTTGGAGAGGGCTTGTTGCTTCAATAGTGTTCATGGAGACTCTGAAAATGTATTGTAATATTATTGTTGAATAATACATGAGAGATGGATGTTTTTGGAGGTTGGGTTTTTTTCCCTCTTGAGGGTTTTCCCAAGTTATGTCTTATGTCATATTTTCATGGGTGTGTTCTCTATTCTCTTGCATGTGGATTCTAAATACTTAGTTTCATAGATTTCTCTATTGGGTTATGTGGAAATTTTCTTTAAATGGTTGCAAGTTTCCAACAGGACTCATCTCATGGCACAAAAGTCAGCAAAAAAAGGTTTCTTCTTTTCATCGCCAATTTTTGTGTCGTATTTTGTGTCAGATTTATCACCCACTTTAGCACTGAATTTTGCGTCGAAAATGTGGTGCCAACAATATCATCTCCTTTAGCACTAGGAAATAACATTAGAAATAGCACCTAAAATTAGCACCCAATTTGGCTTCCAGTTTTTCTTCCATGTCTACTCCCATTTTTGTTTCTAGTTTTTCTCCCAATTTTGCTTCCAGTTTTGCTTCTAGCTGTGCTTCCAATTTTGCTTACAAATTTTTTTCCACTTTTGCTTCTAGTTTTGCTTCTAATTTTTCTTCCAAGTTTTCTTCCAATTTTGCTTCTGGTTTTTCTTCCACTTTTTTCCTTCCAGTTTTGCTTTAGGATTTCTTCTAGTTTTGCTTCCAATTTTGCCTAGTTTTGCTTCTTTTTGCTTCCAATTTTTCTATTTTGCTTCCAATTTTGCTTCTATTTTTTCTTCCAATTTTGCTTCCAGTTTTTTGTTTTTCTTCCAATTTTTCTTCCGGTTTTGCTTCCAATTTTGCTTCCAATTTTTATTCCTATTTTTCTTCTTTTTTTTCTTTCAGCTTTGCTTCCAGTTTTGCTTCTGGGTCTGCTTCTGATTTTGCTTCCAATTTTTCTTCCAAGATTGCTTTTGGTTTGCTTCTAGTTTGGCTTCTATTGTTGCTTCCTTTTTTCTGCTAAAAATGCTTCTTGTTGATTGGGAGGGTTGGATGGAAACACTCACTGTTCCATGCTTTGGATCTTATTTAGCAAGACCCTATGGTGTAACACTCCACCACCTTAACCTATAGGACCTACTTCTTGTGTAGACTCCCCTAGTTCACCTTGCCAACCCAACCATCAAGTCATAACCTACCAACCAAGCCAACCTTGGGGCAATGCTTCAACACTTCCTTAGCCCTTAATCTACCCTAAAGGCTAATCCATTAGCAACACTCAAGTTGACCTTGCAGGGGTGTAGAGATGCATTCACTGGCTCCAAATCATCCTTTTAGGTTTCTCAAAGGTCCACTAAACTCCATCTTTCCATCGCTTCCACCCAAACCCTCAATTAGGGTTAAAAAGGCTACTAGCCCTTGAGCCCCAATTAGGCCTCCTTTTCCTAGAAAACTGGTCTTTGCTTAAAAACTTCCCAAAAGACACCCATTCTTTCTTTGGAATTCTTGGATCAAATGCACACCTCTCAAGGATTTTTGAGGTCTTAAGTCTTAACATACTGTACAAAGCTTGAACCTAAAAATGGGTATTTTCTAGGGTTTTTAAGCCACTGTTTGGTTGCTTGCAATCTGTTAACTTGTTCTCACATCAGTTGAACTAATGGATCCTTCCCCTTCATGCCACAACTAGGTAAGACACTTACCTATCACCTCCAAAATGAAATTCTTAAAGAGCTTGAACCCCTGCAAAGTTCTATGCTCTGCACTTCTTGCCTTCCTAACCGGGCACCATTCTGGCTCGCCTAGGGAAAGATTTTTCCAACAGCTCAAGTCTGTTCCCTTAAGACCTACCATATGTACATACATGGAGTCTAGGCACTGTTCCCAAAGGGCTGTACAATTTGTATAGTGGGAAAGTGGTCTAGCACTCCATTCTTCTCAACCTGCCTGGTTCAGACCAGCAACAGGGTGCCAACAAACTATTTGCAAACAACGAAAGAAAATGAATGAAGAAAGCACAAAATTATGACACAATGCTTGTATCCTAACAACACTACATCCTACATTCAAAATAGTAATAGATTTAATCCATTAAAGCTCTATTTGAAGAAAAAATTAGAAAATAACTCTCAAAAACTGTCTTTCCTTCAATTACACCAAAGTCGCACAATAATGCCAAGGCTTCTAACATTTTTTTCAAGTTGAGGTACACCTTAAATAAGGTTCCTCAATTAGTTATCTTCTTTGGTCAGACTTATACATGCCCTAATGGCCAACGTTCCAAAATTCCACTGTGTTTTCCAACTTTTGTCAAAAGTTAGCAACCTAAGCAAGATGAGCTTCTAAACCCATCCATTCTTTCCACTTATTATTCCACTGAT
This sequence comes from Sequoia sempervirens, assembly GCA_007258455.2. Taxonomy (NCBI): domain Eukaryota; kingdom Viridiplantae; phylum Streptophyta; class Pinopsida; order Cupressales; family Cupressaceae; genus Sequoia; species Sequoia sempervirens. Next base: position 29,474 of record VDFB02012651.1, read on the forward strand.
CACACTTATTCATAATCCACAAATGCTAACTAAATGGTCAACATGACCTTCAAAATAACATACCCAAACAAAATTCAACCTAGACTGCTTCCTAGGTGTGTTTCCTAGGTGCTCCTGCACCATTCTCTGCCTCCCTGCACAAACTCTAAGGAATGTGAGGAGAGATAATTGATTTGTCAATGCCCTGCTTCTTGAACTCAGCTTCATCTACCCAAGTAGCTTTAGATTCATGTTTGTTCTTCCATTTGATAAGATGCTCCATGTACACCTTATGCCTTGTAGATTTCTTCACTCTTGACTCCAAGATTCTTTCTACCTGAAGCTTGTCTTGAATTGGTAAGACTATATTGTTGACATCCTTGAAGATATCTCTGTTGTTCTGATCTAAATCATTGATTGATCCCTTATATCTGATCAGATCAGCTACATTGAACACTAGTGAAATTCCTAAATCTGTAGGTAACTCCACCTTGTATGCATTTTTCCCATATTTGCCTAACACTTTGCATGGTCCCACTCTTTTCATCTGCAATTTGGTTGATGTACCCTTTTGCAACCTGGATTTTTTGAGGTGGACCATGACATAATCTCCTACTACAAATTGCAAATCTTTTCTTGACAAATCTACCTTATCCTTTAATTTTTGTGTGGCTTCGGTGACTATCTTCTTTACCTGCTCCTGAATCTCTTTCATAGTCTAAGTGAATTCCTCTGCATGTCCACTCCTATGCTCCATAGCTCCTAGATCTCTGAGTTCACACACACCTCTTGGGTGCATCCCATACACTATTTCAAAAGGGCTCTTCCTTGTAGTTCTATTCACACTATCATTGTATGCATACTCAGCTTGTGAGATAACCATGTCCCATGTATGTCCATACTCTTTGGTTAGGCATCTTAAAAGGTTACCTAACACCCTATTAACCACCTCAGTTTTTCCATCAGTCTGAGGATGGTAAGCTGATCCAAAGGATAAATTGGTACCTAATTTGCTCCATAGAGTTTTCCAAAAGTGACTCATAAACTTCACATCTCTGTTGATACAATGCTCAAAGGCAATCCATGGATCCTTACAATTTCCTTGAAGAAAAGGTGAGCAATGTAGCTAGCATCATGTGTGGTCTTGCAAGGGATAAAGTGACTCATTTTGCTAAACCTATCTACTACCACATAGACACTGTCAAACCCTATCTTAGTCTTGGGGAGTCCTACCACAAAATCCATGCTGACACACTCCCATGGTCTATTGGGAATAGGTAAAGGTTGATACAAACCTACATTGCTAGCTCCCCCTTTGGCTTTCATACAAACTACACACTGCTCTACATACCTTCTGACATCCCTTGGCAACTTGGGCCAATAGTAGAACCTTTGCACTAGTTCCATTGTCTTGTTGATACCAAAATGACCACTAAGACTACCATTGTGCTTTTCTTGTATAAGATTCTCTCTCATAGAACCTTTTGGCACACACAACTAATTTCCCTTGAATAACAATCCACTTTGTAATGTATACTCTGAGTATTTACTATGAAAATGATTCTCAAAGTCAGAACATACCTTGTAGGCCTCTAAGAAGTCTTCATCTTCACCATAGAGATCCTTGAAACTCTCTATTCCAATGCTCTAGATCTGTATCTCTTGCATTGTTAGCAATCTTCTATTTAGTGCATCTACCACCTTGTTCAACTATCCTTTCTTGTGTTTGATGGTAAATGTGAAGGCTTAAAGATACTCCATCCACTTCAAATGTCTATTGTTCAATTTCTCTTGAGTTTTGATGTAGCTAAGTGCTTGATTGTCAGTAAACACCACAAACTCTTTGGGTAGGAGATAATGTCTCCACTTCCTAAGTGACTGCACTAAAGCATACAGTTCTAGATCATAAGTAGAGTACTTAGTCTTAGCTTCATTAAGCTTTTCGCTAAAGAAAGCCACAGGCCTTCCTTCTTGGCTGAGTACTCCTCCTACTGCAACTCCACTAGCGTCACATTCCATAGTAAACAACTTGTCAAAACTAGGTAATAAGAGAATAGGTTGAGTTGCCACTTCTTGCTTCAGTTTCTCAAAACCTTTCTCAACTTCTTGAGTCCACTTAAACTTAGTTTTCAAACCACCTTTGATTGTGTCTAGGACTGGTGCACATATGCCACTAAAGTTCCTTATGAATTTTCTATAAAATTGAGCTAATCCATGAAAACTTCTTACCTTTGTCCCTGTGGTTGGAGTAGGCCAGTTTAGGATGGCTTCCACCTTGCTTGGGTCCATCTTCAATGATCCTTGGGATACTACAAACCCCAAATACACAAGCTCTTGTTTGAATAACTCACATTTCTCTAGATTGATGGCTAACTTATCCTCTTGTAACCTTTTAAGAACCAACTCCACATGTTTTAGGTGTTCTTCTGTTGTCTTGCTAAAAATGAGTATATCATCAAGATATACCACCAAAAATATCCCTGTAAAGTCCTTGAGCACTTCATTCATGAGCCTCATGAATATACTAGGGGCATTAGAGAGGCCAAAAGGCATAACTCTCCACTCATACAACCCATCATTTGTCTTAAAAGTTGTCTTCCACTCATCTCCATCCTTGATTCTAATCCAATGGTATCCACTCTTGAGATCCAACTTGGTGAAGAACTGAGCTCCTCCAAGACAATCCATCAAGTCCTCAATTCTAGGAATAGGGAACCTATACCTGATTGTGATTCTATTTATTTCCCTAGAATCAGTGCATAGTCTCCACTTACCACTTTTCTTGGTTGCTAAGACCACTGGTACTACACATGGGTTGATGCTTTTCCTAATCAATCCTTGATCCAATAACTCTTGTACTTGTCTAGTTACCTCTAGGTTCTGATCTGGGGTAAGCTTGTAGGCTGCTTTGTTTGGCAATGAAGCCCCTAGTATGAAATCAACCTGATGACTAATGGCTCTTTGTGGAGGTAAGGTTGCTGGTGTTCCATCACTCACTATGTCTTTATACTTCTCAAGCAACTTCTAGACTGCTCCGGGTATGACTATTTTCTCAGTCTTGTCCTCTTCCTTGGGTTGCACCATGATCACATATCCTTCACCTCCTTGATGTAGGTTGTTAATGAACTCTTTTCCACTGCTTAATAAGACACTAGGGGTCTTTGACAGTCCTTCTTCCTCATCTGACAGTGACTACAACTTAAATGCCTTCCCATCCTTCTTGAAAGAAATGGTGTTCTCTTTTCCATCATACATGATACTTCTGTCATACTGCCATGGTCTGCCCAATAGTAGATGGCATGCATCCATGGGTAAAACATCACAAACCAACTTGTATTTGTATCCTCCAATGGAGAACTCCACCATTGTTTGCTCATTGACAAGAACACTCTGTCCTTTGTTCAACCATGTCACCTTGTAGGGATTGATGTGGGGTACTTTCTCTAATTTCAACTTCTTTACTGCCTCCTCAGAGATGATGTTATCAGTTGAACCTGAATCCACAATAACCTTGCATACTTTCCCAAGTATTTTGCACCTCACTCTAAATAAGGCTCTTCTATGTTTTGGCTCTTCCTTGACCTGTTCTCTGATCAAAACTCTACTGAACATCAGATTCTCCCCCACTTCTGATTCAATGTGACTGACCTCTAGTGACTTGAGACTCATGGTGTCCTCTTGAGCATATGCCACTCTTTTCTCAGTATTTGCTGAAGATGCTTTCTCTAAGCACCTATAAGTTGGATGACCTACTTGACCATAGTTATAACACTTCATATTGGCAAAGTATGAACTACTTCTGCCTACTCCTCTTCCTCTATTTGAACCTCCTTGAGGACCTCTGCCTCTGTTATATCCTCCTCTATAAGATGTTTCACTTCCCTGCTCTATGAGTTTAGACTCTCCCTGATTTCTTTGTTCAGTCCCTCTACCTTGGTATCCACCTCTATGTCCTCTTTATTCTCTACCTTTGCCTCTGCTCTTAGAATTCTGTTCTTGCTTCCTCTTGCTTCTTTCCTCAATCTTTATAGCTAATTGGTAACATTGGTGTACTGTCTTGGGACTTAGAAGAGTCATCTCCTCTTGGATATTCCACTTCAAACCATTAAGGTATCTAGCCACCTTGAGACTTTCATCCTCTGTCACATTAGACCTCATGCAAAGTTTTTGAAACCCATCAGTGTAAGTGTTTACATCTTGGTCTCTTTGCCTCAAGCTTTGTCTTTTCTTGTGTAACTGAATCTCATAATCATTCGGCATGTATGCTTCTCTTACTTTGGAAACCATTCCCTTCCAAGTAGAGATAGGCTGCTTGCCTTCTTTTTCCCTCTCTTTCTGAATGAACTTCCACCATGTCAGAGTAGAACCTCTTAACCTTGATTTGGCCACCTTTACCTTCTATGCTTCAGTGATTCCATCACATTCAAAATGGTTTTCCATTACCTCTATCCAATCCATAACTAAATCAGCTTCCATTTTTCCACTAAACAACGGTATGCCTTCAAGTGCCTTTCCACTCAAAGCCTTTAATGCCTTCAAGAAAGGTTCTTCTTTCAAAACAAGGTCAGGTTCAGGGGTCTTGTCTTCCTCTGCAACCTCTTCTTCCTTTGGTATCCTTCCAGCTGCACGTTCCTCATTACTTGCTCAAGTTGGGCTATTATTTCTCTCATTAGTCTATTTTCTTCCTCCTATTCTTCGACCATCTTAGCCAATTCAGCATTTGTCACCATGATGGTAGAACCACTAGATTCAAGGTCTGATATACAAGATTCTTCCCAAATCTTTAACTTGCTCTGATACCGATCTGATAGGAAGGGTTGGATGGAAACACTCATTGTTCCATGCTTTGGATCTTATTTAGCAAGACCCTATGGTGTAACACTCCACCACCTTAACCTATAGAACCTACTGCTTGTGTAGACTTCCCTGGTTCACCTTGCCAACCCAACCATCAAGTCATAACCTACCAACCAAGCCAACCTTGGGGCAACACTTCAACACTTCCTTAGCCCTTAATCTTCCCTAAAGGCTAATCCATTAGCAACACTCAAGTTGACCTTGCAGGGGTGTAGAGATGCATTCACTAGCTCCAAATCATCCTTCTAGGTTTCTCAAAGGTCCAATAAACTCCATCTTTCCATCACTTCCACCCAAACCCTCAATTAGGGTTAAAAAGGCTACTAGCCCTTGAGCCCCAATTAGGCCTCCTTTTCCTAGAAAACTGGTCTTTGTTTAAAAACTTCCCAAAAGACACCCATTCTTTCTTTGGAATTCTTGGATCAAATGCACACCTCTCAAGGATTTTTGAGGTCTTAAGTCTTAACAGACCGTACAAATCATGAACCTAAAAATGGGTATTTTCTAGGGTTTTTAAGCCACTTTTTGGCTGCTTGCAATCTTTCAACTTGTTCTCACATCAATTGAACTGATGGAGCCTTCCCCTTCATGCCACAACTAGGTAAGACACTTACCTATCACCTCCAAAATGAAATTCTTAAAGAGCTTGAACCCCTGCAAAGTTCTATGCTCTGCACTTCTTGCCTTCCTAACCGGGCACCATTTTGACTCACCTAGGGCAAGATCTTTCCAACAACTCTAGTCTGTTCCCTAACCCTAAGACCTACCATATGTACATACATGGAATCTAGGCACTATTCCTAAAGGGCCATACAATTTGTACGGTGGGAAAGTGGTCTAGCACTCCATTCTTCTCAGCCTGCTTGGTTCAGACTAGCAACAGGGTGCCAACAAACTATTTACAAACAACGAAAGAAAATGAATGAAGAAAGCACAAAACTGTCACACAATGCTTGTATCCTAACAACACTACATCCTACATTCAAAACAGTAACAGATTTAATCCATTAAAGCTCTATTTGAAGAAAATATCAGAAAATAACTCTCAAAAACTATCTTTCCTTCAATTACACCAAAATCCCACAATAATTCCAAGGCTTCTAACCTTGTTTTCAAGTCGAGGTAAACCTTAAATAAGTTTCCTCAATTAGTTATCTTCTTTGGTCAGACTTATACATGCCCTAATGGCCAACGTTCCAAAATTCCACTATGTTTTCCAACTTTTGTCAAAAGTTAGCAACCTAAGCAAGATGAGCTTCTAAACCCATCCATTCTTTCCACTTCTTATTCCACTGATCACACTTATTCATAATCCACAAATGCTAACTAAATGGTCAACATGACCTTCAAAATAACATACCCAAACAAAATTCAACCTAGACTGCTTCCTAGGTGTGTTTCCTAGGTGCTCCTGCACCACTTATGTTGCTTCCTTTTTTGCTTCTAAAAATGCTTCTTGTTTTACTTCCTTTTTTGCTTCTAAAAATGCTTCTTGTTTTGCTTCCCTTTTTGCTTCTAAAAAATGCTTCTTGTTTTGCTTTTGGTTTTTCTTTTAGTTTTGCTTTCAGTTTTGCTTCCAGGTTTGCTTCTAGTTTTGCTACCAATTTTGATTCCAAGATTGCTTCTGGTTTGTTTCTAGTTTGGCTTCCATTGTTGCTTCCTTTTTTTCTTCTAAAATGCTTCTTGTTTTGCTTCCATTTATTAATTTAATATGTTTTATTTCAATTTTATTAGTTAAATATATGATGCCTCTTAAAAACTCATATGATTATAGAGTAAGTAATTTAATTACTTAACTCATATGATTAAATAACAAGATAATTATTATAACATGATCATCATCTATAATTAAAACAAGTGAGTCAAATATCTATAATTTAATTGAATTTGACAACATCCATCCTGAGCAGTAAATTAAAATCGTCATACGTAATAAATATCCACCCAAAAATCATTGACCACTTTTAATATATATAAATTGACAAGTCAATACTGATAAGATCATCATCATATATAACTAAAACAAGCGAAATTCAAATATTTCAATAGATCAATAACATGTCAAAATGATACATGTCTATCAGTTGACATAAGTCAAAATGATACATGTACAAATGATATAAGTAAAAATGATAAATTATTTAACTCAAATTGATACAAGTCAATATGATACATGTCCAAATGATATAAGTAAAAATGATAAATTTCAATATGATTCAACTCAATAATATGGTACTATAGGTTGTAAAAATGATACATATGATCGTAACCTTGAAAAGAGGCATCGTAACGATATATTAGCAATGATCCATGATGCAATCTATATGATCATGAATGCCACTAGGTACTACTAGCAACTGCCTCATCATCATCACCACCATTGTGATCATCATCATCATAACAATATATTAGCAATGATCCATGATGCTTTCTATATGATCATGAATGTCACTGGGTATTACTAGTAACTGCCTCATCATCATCACTACCATTGTGATCATCATTGACGTCATCATCATTATCATCAACCTCAGTTTCTTTTGTATCTGTGTTATCATCATCCTCTGCCATGTGATCTATACCAGTAGAACCAATATTTTCTGGATCTATATCATGATGAGGATCATCTTGATCTTTTGGAGGACCAATGTTCTGTAAAAAAAATTAAAAAAATGAAAAGTTATTATTTATTTCATGCAATAATTTATTTTTTTGTTATATATCTAATATTGCAACATATGAGATGAAACCATAATCATATTACATCATATCAAAGTGCACATACCATAATAAAATTTCAAAAAAGTTACAGCTAATATGTGATTCCAATGATGCAAAACATGCAACAATTCTAATAAACATTAGTAAAGATCATAAAAAAAAATTGTTATACAATTTAACTATCAAATGTAAATTCTATTACATAACCTTAAGTGCCAACCCTCTACAAAAGAATGAGGATACTACAAGAAGATTGGCTACAAGGGGAATTGGTATAGGAGATGAACATGGCTTTTCCAAGCCATCCACTGAGATGGTTTCATACAAAAATGTGGATGATATCCTTGTTTCTAGAGAGCTCATGATTCAAGTTGATATGAAAAATGATGTTGTTCTAGTACCCATATATGGCATCATGGTTCCATTTCATGTAGCCACCATCAAGAGTGTTACAAGCCAACAAGATAGAGGGAATTCTTATAGAATGATAATTTTCAATGTTCTAGGTTCCGAATTTAATGCCAACATTGAAATTCCCTAGCAGTATTTATGTTAAGGAAATTTCCTTTAGATCCAAGGATTCAAAGCACATCAATGATGTGGTATAAATGATTAAATCCCACAAATTATTTGTAGCAATGAAAGAGTCTGAAAAGGAAGAGAGAGCTACACTGGTGATTTAGGAGAAACTTCAGCTTTCAAAAACAAAGGCAATTAGGTTGGTAGACTTGTGGATTAGGCCAACATTTGGTAGAAGAGGAAGAAAGATGATTGGAACTCTGGATCCCACCATAATGGATTTCGATATTCAACCATGAAAGCAGAATAGAGAGCTAATATCATGTATCAAAACATTAAGCATGCATTCTTCCAGCCAGCGGAGAAGGAGATGATTACTTTGCTTCATTTTCATTTGCATAACCATATCATGGTGTGGGAACCAAGAAGACCAAGGATGTCCAGTTTTATGTGGAGGTAATGGATGTGGTCCAAACTTTAGGAGGGGCAAGAAGGTCAATGTATGATCTTGATGAAATTGAGGAAGAATAGCAAGAGAGGGATAGGAAAAATAAAATCAATGTAGAGTTTCAAGGATTTTTCAAGCCAGTAAGAGAGCTATGGGAGCAACCTCATATAAAATATTTTGAACTAGAGTTTGATGTACCATTTAGAGAGATTGGTTTTCATGGAGTTCCTTTCAAAGCCTCTGCTTTTATTGTTCCTATGGTAAACTGTTTGGTAGAGTTGGTGGAATTACCTTTCTTAGTAATCACTATTAGTGAGATTGAGATTATTAACCTTGAGAGAGTAGGACTTGGGAAAAAGGCATTTGATATGGCTATTGTTTTCAAAGACTTAAAGTGATATGTACTCCACATTGACACCATTCCTCAATCTTCACTTGATGGCATCAAGGAATGGTTGAACTCCATGGATATAAAGTATTATGAAAGCATAATGAACTTGAATTGGTGGCCAATTTTGAAGACTATTACTAATGATCTAGATAAATTTATTGAAGATGGTGGTTGGGAATTTTTGAATATGGAAGCTAGTGATTCTGGTTCTGATAATTTAGAAGATTCAGATCAAGGATATGAACCCTCTGATGTAGAAGAGGAATTAGAATCAAATGAGGAAGGTTCAGAAGATGAATCTCTTATGGAGTTAGATGAGGACAAAGAAGAAGAAGATTCTAAAGGGGAGGAAGGTAAAACATGGGATGAATTAGAAGTCGAAGCCAAAAATGCAGATAAGGAAAAAGGAGATGAGTTTGACAGTGAAGAGGAAAGGCAGCGATGAAAGGTAAAAGCTATAGGGAAGTCTCGGGAACCTATATTAGAGATTCAAGAGGAATGCCTGCCAAGAGGCATAAATTCATATGAATTTAGTTCATCTACATCCTTCTACTATTTATTCATGCACATAAATGGTTCAATTTTTTATGCAAATGATGCATATATGTTAACTTGATCAATGTTGTTACTTCGGTAGTTTGACTTTTGTGACAACCAATCATTAGGCCATTGAGTACGGGAGCACGTTTGTGTTTTTAGTTATCTTTTTTGGATAGCTCTACTTGGTGTTAAGGACATTCTATTTATCTTTTGAATGTTAATAAGTCTATTATTACACACTTCTCTATGTTGATCAGATTAGGTTGCAAGTTTTTTACTATTGATTTCTTTATTTATGGAGCTTTTTTAACTTGGAAGACAGGAATTTATTGCCTTTTTAAAATTAGATGGACAAATTAAGTGGTTGGTTAGCTATTCCAAGTGATGTAGACTACAAGGATGTGTTAGATCTATAGGATTCCTACCAAGATGCATCAAAACATTCTTACATGTTAAAAGAATGGCAGCATCATGAGGAAGGATGACAAAGATGAATGTGGATCACTTAGTAGAATGGCAACATGAATTCAAGGAAGCACTCCTTGAGATACCAAGGAAGCACTCCTTGAGATATCATGTTTGAGAGAAAAGAAGATAAATCAAATCAACATGGGACTAAGTTACTCAAATGATATAACTCATAACTTAAATGAGGACACTTGAGAGATATTAAAAGACAATGGTCATTAATTAAAAGATGTGATGAAAATAATGCATGAACGTCACCCACTACCCTTTAAGGAAAACAATATTTATTTCCTAAACATGAAATAATGGGACAATTGAGTGGGATCTAGGACCAACATAGAAGCACTTTAGAACTCATCCTATGCATTAATAAACAACTCAACACAAGAAATACAAATTGGCATATTAACACAACAATATCCAACTAAGTTATTGAAATTTAACTATTGATACCTTGTTCTCCATCTAGATTAAAAAATCATCCCACTTTTTGCTTTGTAACTTTTCCTTTTCAAATTGCTTTGGATGTCGGCCATATTTCTCCTCTTGTCAAAACATGGAACATGGACTAGTTAAACTAATTAATATGCAATCATTTCCTTTTTCCTAGGAAATTAAAAAAATACCATTTAACATATTAAATCAAGGCTTGTAAACCTTTATGGCCACTGTGATGCATTGCACAAATTTTTTGAAGCCTAGCCTTGGAGGCCTTGTCCTAAAACATATACTAATTCAATTTAACTATGCACAAATAAAATTTAAAAATCGTTTAATAAATTTGATATAATCTTATGAGAAAATTCAAATACCTGCATACCCTCCTCACCGGACTTCCTCTGTGCATCGGACTTCTCATATGCTTTTACAAGCTCATTCCATACTTTGACACACATCAATTGGCCTTTTTTTGAGCCTTAGCTCAGGAGGGATTTTTTTTATCTTCTCTGTTTGGTTACACTAAAATATCTTGCAATTTTGAGACATTTGTAGCTTTACCTTCTTCATAGACCAACCTATGCCAAATTTAGTCTCCATGTCATTGATAATTTCTTTTTGCATGTGTATGGGTATCTTTGAGAATGGAAAATGTAGATGGTCTTTGAACCATTGAAGGTATGATTCCTTCAACCTATTCACAAACCCTTTTCCAACATCTGTCATTCGGACTTCCCCTGAAACTACATCGTATGCTATCTTAGTATTGTAGCTACCAATGCAAGATCGAAAAGATGGCATGGTGGAAGAAGTTTGTGTCCCAAGAGTGGCTGGGACAGTGGAAGCCTCTACTCCATGTTCTACATTCCTAGAGTTTACTATTATTGATTTCCTCCTGGATCTTTTGCTTGATCCAGGACTGCTTGGGGAATCAATTGATTCCCTTTGACATGGTTGATTTGGTTGCAATGTTTGAGGGGCTTCACTAGATCGGTTTTCTATGTATCTGGCAAGCATTGTCTAGTGCACATCATCCAATTTGTTCACTGCCTCTTTCCCCAATATGGAATCCAATGTCTCTTTATCTTTGTCAATCACATGTCCCTATATATATATATAATAATAAATTTCTTCTTTTAAATTTAAAAATAAAAAACTAAAAACTAAAAATGAAAGAAACAATGGAAACATTTACAAATCTATAAATTGACAACGAATTACCTCATTGTGGCTAGAGTTTTCTCCCTTTGTTCTCTTCCCTCTATTGCTTAACATGTTGAGGCGACCTTGGGAAAATTATTTTCGTCTAGTCTGTGGAGGCAAACGAAGTACACACTGCCAGGTATGAAAGTTTTCATCCAGTTTGTGGTATGAAAGTTTTACCTTGAATGACTCTCTTTCTAGATTTAAACGCCTATGAATCAATTTCTTGCAAACTTGTATAGAATATAAATATATTTGAAAGGATGTAAATATTTGAAAAATGAATCAAATGTATTGTAAAAAAATCAACACTTGCACACCTGTATAGAATGGTAATCTTTGGGGGATAAAAAGGGCACAGAGTGTGGTTTTATTGAGAGTTGACACAGATAGGTCCCATGCTCGAGTCGCATCTATTGATTAGAAAGAAAATGAATGTGTGTGCACAATCAATTCAAAGCCACGAGCTCATTGTTTTGTAAAAGAATAAGTGAAAATTAGTAATAGCTAATTTAAGGCCGAAGGTCTCACAAATTTGAGGAAATGATCTATTATTGAGTTGTTGTCTCAAAATCCCTATCTCCTCGTATTGTCTCAACCAACCTCTGTTCCCATGGGACCTAGCTACAATGGGGCGGATGCAGTTTAATGACTTGTCTTGAAAGCACTTGACTACTTTTTTAGGAAGGAAGAGAGAAAGTTGTCTTCAGAGAAAGGTATGGAAGGAAGGTCCAAGAAATCAAACCAGAAACCAAAAGCTTGGGATGGGAATGATAAGCGAACTGGGGCATTGGGGTTTCAAAAATGTGTTCACTACTCTCGAATGTGGAGGAAATAATACAATGTCTACAATTTTACCCTCCTCCTTTGCAACCACATGAGACTTGAATGATTTGCATGTAAACAAAACAATATTCACAACCCTTTCTTCACAATCCTCTCCATTTAATCCAAACAAAAATATTTGTGGGAACGAAAAAAAAAATTGTAACCTTACCTATGGTGTTGCAAACTAAATTGAATTTCTAATCTACTTTCTTGTAGCCCTTCTTCACGTTGTGTTTCCCTTTTTTCTCCTCTCTTCCTTCGGCAACTTTTTTCTCCTATCATCTCTTCCTTGATGTGGGAAGTTTAAATTTTTTGTTCTTGATTTAGTAGTCGGCGCTATAGTCAACGTAGTTAACACCGACTTTAGCACACCTTTCAGCCCTAAATGTAATTTGTTTGGGATGAAAAAGGTGGCACAAAGTGCACCTAATTTAGCACCTAGCAGTGCAAAATGATGTATTTTGCTTGGAAGTTGATAAATAAATTGATCCTAAATTGACTTCATCTTCATATATTCCAAGGGAGAAATCATGGTTCCCTATTTTATCTATTCTTTATCCCATGTCAATTTTTTGGGTGCAAAACTAATAGCTCGGTTAGATTTGTGAACTCAGAAATGACCCTTATACAACTAGATGAGTCATCTAAAGTGTGAAATATAGGTAAAATATATGTATAAAGTGAGGTTTTGTGTTGGATAGCATATTCGTTGAAATGATATAATTGTTGTACTAAACATTATTTACTATGTTGTGTATTATAGGGGTGAGATGAGGCCATGGCAATAGATCGTGTCATGTCAAATGAGGACACAATGGATGAAGCGGGACATCAGGTACTCAAATTTTGACTTAACTTAGTAAAAAATGATCTAATGGAATTTTGTGATACATCCATCTTTTTTCACAGTATTATTGAAATTTATAATGTATTATCCAATCTTGACATAAATTAATGCATGTTGTTGATTATTTTAGATGGAGATTGGAGCAAATGAAAAGCTTGAGCGTTCAACTAGCAAAAGAGGAAGATATGTATGTGGACATGGACCTAAAACTGTTAAATCACATAGATGAGAGTGGGTGGAAGAGGATATGACAATGGATCTTGCAGACACAACAAATGATTGCACTGAACAAGAGGTTGGTCAAGACTATAGTACATGGGATGAATACTTTGAGAAAATATATGACTAAAGTGAGGTTTTGTGTTTGATGGCATATTCATTGAAATGATATAATTGGTGTACTAAACATTATTTACTATGTTGTGTATTATTGGGGCGAGATGAGGCCATGGCAACAGATCGTGTCATATCAAATGAGGACAGAATGGATGAAGCAGGACATCAAGTACTCAAATTTTGACTTAACTTAGGAAAAAATGATCTAATGGCTTTTTGTGATACGTCCATCTTTTTTCAGTCTTATTGAAATTTATAATGTATTATCCAATCTTGACATAAATTAATGCATGTTGTTGATTATTTTAGATGGAGATTGGAGCAAATGTAGAGCCTAAGCATTCAACTAGCAAAAGAAGAAGATATGTACATGGATGTGGACCTAAAATTGTTAAATCACGTAGATGAGAGTGGGTGGAAGAGGATATGACAATGGATCTTCCAGACACAACAAATGATTGCACTGAAGAAAAGGTTGGTCAAGACTATAGTACATGGGATGAATACTTTGAGAAAATTGTTGTTTGTGGATGTTTTGTATGTCGTGGAAAGAAACAATTCAAATGAGAAATTGTACAAAGGCATTACATATATGATGAGCTTACACTCGGTAATATGCCTCCTACAAGTGATTCAAATCCAATAGGAATTGTGGTAAGGAATTTTCCAATTTGATATAAATAACATGTATACTTCATTTAAACATTGTTTTATATTATTTAAATAACTAATTTTTTTCTTAATGGATACTAGCAGGATAAAGTTCTTGGTTTAAATTTTCCTAGATCACCAACTTCTAGCCTAGAGGGCAATGATCATTTATCAGATGATACATCTAACAAAAATGTGTGCCAATATACCAACTCAGAAGATGAGGAATTGATGAAAACAAGTCATAGAACAAGAATTGGTTTAAAGATGCATAATTTGCTTAAAGACATGGAGAAGGTGGAATACATACCCTATGAGAATGAATGTGATGGAGATGATGACTTGCCCCTAAGTTTGAGATCAATTTACAAAGATACATTTCATCGTCGACTATATTGCACTTGGCCTAGTAATCAACAACTACCTAGAGTGTACGAGGTGCTTCAATTTTGGGGATACAGCTACATGATACAACCCTCCAATATTCATGGATCAAATCTAGGCCTCTTTATTGTCCAAAATGTACATGTGGTATATAAACATAGAAACAACTCAGAACAAACCACTAGGAGATTAATGTTGTGAATTCTTTGCCTAGACCTGCTCAAACATGAAAAAATAATCAAACATTAGCCAATAAACAAGTCTAAACAAGCATTCCCCATGAAATTCATTCAAACACAAGAACAAGAAAACAAAGTAAAAAATAAAATAAAAGCTAATGAAATCTTATTCAAATGCTCAAACTAGCATCCCATGGGGGAATTGGTGCTTCTTTGATGTGGAAAGAATCCCTTTCCCAATCCCTTGAGAAGCTTGCATTGATATTTTTAGATCCCTTAATTGTCGAACAACCAAGACATTGATGCTTAGGATTGCCAATAATCTGCACTGGTTCTAAGATACCCTATTCATGTAGGCCTAATCCTCTACCTTGATAATTCATCTGTTGAAACATTTTATTTGCAATAGGATATGATTTACCTTGGAAACAAGGTGCTAATCCTTCTCTGCTCTATTGTGGATATTCAAAGGTGATAGCTTCTTCATTGATAAAATAGATTTCACTAAAAAAGGTAAGTGATTCAAGTTTATAAGTGATAGGATCCTCCATAAGTGGGATAACTTCCTCATTCATATCTTTGGCTTGATCTTATGAAATATCAGATTTTAATGCTTCTTCAATAGGTGTTAATGATTCACTGTCCACGTAAAAGTATCCCTCATGATTCATTTTTGATATGCATTCACAGGATGTTTCTAATTCACAACTTATGTAGAATCCTTCTTCATGACCCATTTCTGATGTCTCTAGATTTTTCTATAGCTTAATCATGTGTACAAATGTTAAGAGTAGGAGACTCTTGTTCCTTGGCAATGATATCAAGGGTATGAGACTCTTGTTTCAAATGAAGATCATTTACATGTCCATTACGAGTAAGCATATCATGGGTAGATGGAGGAATATGTGCTATATGGATATGATCATCATTTGCAACATCTTGTATAGATAAGAGGGTGCCCATTAGATCATTGTTGTATCTTGGATATACAAATTCTTGATCTTGATTAATTTTGCAATTGCTTTTGACATGCTTTGGATCATGTTCTTGGCATGGGTCAGTTTCAAAGGATGGGTTTCTTATAAAGGGTTCTTGGATATCTTCATTAGGCATGGGAAGCGACTCAATATCCTCTTGATCTTTGAGTGAATTTGGATCAAGTGTTGAGTTGAGGATCCCTTTAGTATTTGTAACCATCAGGTCAAAGGATGTCAATATGTCTTGGAAAGGGCCATTGCTAGACTTTGGTGAAAGATGTTGATCATGCTTTGGAATAATTTTTTGAGATATGTCCTCTAACTCATTAGGTGATGTAGAGGTATTGTCAAAATGATCATTGGTGGAAGGATCACTGATTATAGGATCAAATAATGTTAACACTCCTTTGAATAGATAATTGTTGGATATTGTTGAGGGGTATTTATCATGATCAAAAATTGACTCTTGATGTATGTCGATCTTCAAATGAGGTAGAAACATCTTCAAGGTGCTCATTGATGGATAGATCTTGATCATTGTTTTCAACAATTGTGATAGAGATATTGTCAATGCTATCACTAGTGGTTGAATCTTCATCGTTGTCCTCAATAGTTATTATTTTTTAATCAATAAGATCTTGGATGAGATTTTTGAGTCGAATACAATTTGATGTTGTGTGTCCCTTTTTTTAAAAATCACAAAGGTGCTTCTCGTTATACCATGGTGGTTTAACTTGAGGCTCTTGATAATTTTCATAAACGGGGATTTTGATGAGATTTTCGTGTACCAACTGTTGCATGACTAATTCAATTGGTTCCCCAAGTGGTGTGTATTTTTGTTTGTTACCTTGTGAGATTTTTAATTTAAACTGACCTTGTGGTGATAGATTTTGGAGATGTGGTGATTGATCTTTGAGACGGGGTGATTGGGTTTTTTGTTGATGTTGTTGATCTTGATATCCAACCTCTTGACATTGGGTATATTGTTCTTGATGTGTTTGTGGACACAACTCAATTCTTTGATGACATGGTTTAACAAATGGAATAGTATTGATTTTGGGGTGGAGATGTCTCTTGGCGCAATGAATCAACTATTTTAGTAAGTGTAGCAATTTGATCTTGCAAAGTTTGATCTTGATTTTGATCTTGACACACTTGATATAGTTGATTTGGTTTTTGTTCAAGAATATTTGGAATGTATACTTGTGGTGTTTGTATGGGATCATGGACAAATTGATTTTGGACAATGCTCTGATTTGGGATGATGTTTAGATTTGGCATTATAGGTTGAAATTGAACACTGTTGTGGTTGGGAATCACATTGCCTTGATTTAAATAGGTAACATTGATTTTGCATGGTGTTACCTTGAGTTGGATCAATACATGGAGTCGTTAACATATTGTTTGGACTTTGAACAACATTTGTATGATTCACAAATATATCTATCCCAAAGTTTACCAAGTGTGGATTTGAAATGTTCTTGTTTGGTAAACTTGTACTTGGTTTATTCAAATTTGGAATGTATGGATTTGGTGGGATAATGTTGTTTTGTTGAAGACTCATGCATTGATTGTTTGGTTGATAGATTTGTAGGTTTGGACTTTGATTTGAATCTACCATAGGGAAAGGTGTTCCAAAATTTAGATTGGGCATACTTACATTTGTTGTACCATTGAGGTTTGTAGGAGATAATGATGCCATGTATGGATTACATAAATGTGAGTTTTGATAATCAATCGACATTGTAAGGCTTTGATAGTTTGGTTGATTTAGACCACTCATGATGTATGAATCAAGTTTATATTCCATGTTTTTCTTGTGTTTTGACCTTGTTGACCTCTAAGGAATTTAGGACCAATGATGAGATGAAGGATGAAAGGGGTGAATGATATGGCTGTTGAACTTTTAGGAACTTTGGATCAATGTTGGACTTTAGGATTGGATTTTGATTGTTTTGATTTGGATAATGAACTTGTGAATCCCAAGATGCTAGATCTTATCTTAGAATGAACTCGTTCAAAAGGGTGATAATTTAACTAAGTGTGTGAGGAAGGATTCATCCACACACACCTAACTAAACAAATGATTTTGATTTGATTTAAGGATGTACCCAAGTCTAGATAATGATGTTTCCAAATCTCTAAAGTTTTTTGTGGGATGGAGATGATAAATATTTGGATGGATGTAGTGTTTGATTTTGATCCTAAATGAACCTAAGAAGGACCTTGTTTATAAGACCAAGATAGTGAAGAACGTGTTTCCATAAGAGTAGTTCAAACCAAAAGACCAATGTTTGCATGGAAAAACATATGACCAAAAGATACCAAGCACATGTGTGGGGTTCAATTGATTTAATCTTGGTTAATGAATTCTTTTTACCACAAACACTTTCTTGCTTAGTTTTTCAAACTAAATGTCTATGTCTTAATTTATTTTCATCCCACAAGGTCCATTATGTGGAAATCGAGAAAATTCAAGGCAATAGTTCCCTAATGTTGACTTTAGAGAGAAAATTGAGATATAAATCCAAATACTTAGAAGCCTCTAAGAATAGAATCCCCAAGGACAAGCAGTAATACTTGGATTTTTCAAAGGTATTTGCTCCTTCTAAAGGGTTTGAAATTCTAATGATTTTGTTGAATGTTTGTTTTCAATATTTTGGATCCAAGCAATGTGTTTTAACTAACTCAAAGATTGCACAACCCTAGGATGGAAAATAAAATATTTGTTGAATTCCCACTTGGATTTCTCCAGCTATGCTTATTCAAAGCGGATGATTAGAAGCTTGACCACACTGGCTCCCCTCCATGGCATACACTTCTTGGGTCATCCAAGCTTCAATTCTCATTAATCTCCCATGACGAACTTTTCATCTCTACTAAGAACTGCAAATACGTGGGACAAATCTAGAGGTCTGACCTCCTGACACCAACAAATATTGGGATTTTTGGTTACTACACAAGGGTTCATAATAAGTGTATCTGGTTCAAAGGACACAATGATAAACTCCCTCAAGAGGTCTCCCAACCCTTAGAACAAGGGCTTTACACATCATAAAGATGTCGGGGGAGAGCTATCATGCATCACTAATTAGTTGATTGCAAACTTTCCTTGCAACCACAAATTTATATAGCGGTTTGAAAGAGCCTGGCTTATGCTCGTTACCACTTGGGCCATTCCCTTAGGGTGAGTACTTTTTCCCACCAAGTCAGGCCCTCTAAAAGTGAACAATAGTGATTAAGTACTTTCATAGTTTGATCAATCTTTGTTTACGTGAACAAAGAGAACACACACAATGCCTTTTCTCACACTAGCAAGATTTGTTCAATTTTAAAAACCCAAATTTGAAATGTGGAGGCAATATTTTAGACAGCCTAATATCACCAAAATGCTTTTGATTCTAAAGATCATCATGAAGCATGAGAGAACTGCATACACATTTGAACGATATTATTTTGTAAAGAAGATTGTAAAACAAGACAAGCACATGTTCATTTTAGACCTCAAAAGCAGTAAATGGGTTATTTTTATAGCACCAAATTTGAGTGTTTGAAGTTGTTTTTCCAATTTTTAAAACCCAAAATCAAATCTAGTGAGTTTCTAATGGTCTTTTTAACCTTACTTTGACAAAGCTTGTGTAGATGGTTAATTTTAATCCCAAAGTAATGCTTGTTGGTCCTAAAGCATGAATGAAAATTAACATATGATGGGTTATTTTCCCATGAGTATTTGAAAACACTATTACAATGGATATAAAATGCTTTTTCTTTCACTTCAATGCTCCATGTTCCTCTTAAAACCTGCAATCAATGCTCAAAATCTTAGGTGAGATCAAGAAACAAAAAGATATGAGGGATAGATGAATGATTAAGCATAAAAACCCTAAAACTTAGACCAAGTTACATTGTGATTTGACTTTAGGCATAAAATTGAAAATTTTATCTCTACAAAAATTGAGAAACACCTATGCCATTGAATAGCTTATGAAATTCTACCCCATTTCAAAAAAAAGCTTTGAAAAATACCTTCGTATGACCAAGATATGGCCATTTTAAGATTGACTATAAAAGAAAAAAAACAATAGCATCACCATTTGAACATGATAAACATCATTATTTAAGACTTTTAGTGTTGCTATTTACACTTGCATTGCTATTTGAGGACTTCAAAGTCACTCTGCTAAATTCAGCATCGCTCTATGGAAAACAGAGACCATGTTTGTGTCAGTGTTTGTCTTTTCAGCATCGTTGTGTCCTGGAAAGACAAAAAATAGAAAAAGTGACTTCTTTTCAAGGGATTGGGCTAGTGATTTGGATACTTTTCATCCACCATGATCTCTACAGCTTGTTCCATCACACTCCCACATCTCCATCCATCACCATATGCATCTGTATCATAGCTTGATCCTGTGTTCATATCATGATCCCTCCTAGTACTACTTGGCACATTCCTAAGGTTAGTTTGTCCTACCTATATTGGAGTATTCTATTGCAACACACCATGATACCTATATTGGGTCAGATTTGTGTATATTCTTGAAGTCTTCCATAAAATCAGAAAATCCAAAAACATTCAAAACATATCAAAATCCAAAAATAACATCTTCCCATCAAAACCTCGATAGCAAGATGGGACAGATGGATTTTTTCAAATATTTGGATGTTTTTGATGTTCTAAATTGTTTTGATGTCGTTTTTGGTATTTTCGAGATGTTTTGCAAATGTTTTGATTTTTAAATTTTCCAATGTTTTTGTATTTTCTGCGATTTTAACCAAGAACTTAACCTAAAGACCTATCCTAGGGGCCTCGAGGGCTGATCAAATATTAGCCTTGCCTAAGTTATACATGCAAAGAACACATAGTTTGACTGATAGAGACTTGTTTATTGATGAGATATGAACAAATGGATAGCCATTTTATTATGACGACCTCCTAAAGGACTAACCTAGGTGTCTCAAGGGATGATCAAAGATCAACCTTTCCTACATTCAAAGCTCAGAGAACCTTAGTTCGACAAGACGACTCTATTTTTTGAATTTTTCTAAATTTTTGACCTATTTTTGGGATTTTGATATGTTTTGAATGTTTTTAGATTTTCTGATTTTATGAGTGTTTTTGTATTTTCTGATTTTATGGAAGACTTTAAGAATATACATGAATCCGATCCAATGTAGGTATAAGAACATGCCCCCATCATGGTGTGATGTGATAAACTACTTCAATATAGGTAGGATAAACTAGCCTTAGGAATGTGCCAAGTAGTACTAGGAGGGATCATGATACAAACATAGGATCAAGCTATGATACGAATGTAGATGGGTGATGGATGGAGATATGGAAGTGTGATGGAACAAGCCATAGAGATCATGGTGGATGGAAGGCACTTATTTACATGAGGTTCCTGTTTTCCAGGTTTTTGCCAAGGTACTTTCCCAAAGTGCCACGAAGTGGTTTTCACTAGAGGAAGATTTTTTTCTCTACTATTTTCAATCCTTTTTCTTATTTTTTTAAGATTTTTATATCTTTTGATTTTTTTGTATATTTTGGATTTATACCTTGAAAGATCAGGTATAAAACTTTTTGATATGGGAGCTATTGATTGGCTCCTGCAAAGGTTCACCTTATGCTATTGAAAACTGATATGCTCCTAATTTGTAGCTCGCTGTGATGATGAAGGGCCCCAACCAATTGGGTTCAAACTTTCCCTTGCTATCTGGATTTGGTACATTTTTCTGATTCTCTTTCAATACGAACTCTCCAACTTGAAAGGTCTGACTCTTCATATTCTTGTTGTAACTCCTCTTGAGAGGGTTTTGGTAGACTTGCAAATGATTAAGAGCATCTATGCACTACTCATCCAGTAGTTCCAGCTCATTCAATTGTGACACCCGATATTTTTCATCAATGATGAGATTCTACAATTATATTCTTAAGGATGGGAGATCAATCTCAATACGAAGGTTCACTTCTGATCCATAGACCAGGGAGAATGGGGTTGCACCTTTAGGTGTGTAGATACTCTTTAGATAGGTCCATAAGGCATGATTCAATAATAGGTGCCAGTCATGACCAGCTTCATTAATTGTTTTCTTTAGGATTTTCAAGATGGTTTTATTGGTAGCCTTAGCTTGGCCATTTCCTTTAGGGTAGTATGGAGTAGAAAGCGATGTTGGATATTGAACTTTTGGCATAGGTCTCGAACAAATTGGTTCTTGAAAAGTGTCCCATTATCTGAGATAATGGCTTGAGGGACTCCATAGCGACAAATTAGGTAGTTTAGGATTAACTTGGATATTTTCTTTCCTATGATATAGGTCATGGGAATGGCCTCTACCCACTTTGTGAAGTACTTTGTGGTAGTGATAATAAACTTATGTCCACTAGATGAGGTGGGAGTGATTTTATCAATGAGATCGAGCCCCCATTGTGAAAGGGTCGTGGTGTAATGATTGGGTGGAGCTCTTGAGCTGGTGCATGGATGAGATCCCCATGTTGTTGACAATACACACATCTTTGGACATAGTCATGAGCTTCCTTCTCCATCGTAGGCCAATAGTACCCAGTCCTTAGCAATTTCTTGGCCAAGATCATACCACTTGAATGCAAACCACAAATTCCATTGTGTACCTTGATTAAAGCAGTCAAAGCTTCCTCAGCATTTAGGCATCGTAAAAGGGTTCCTTCAATACTCCTATGGTATAGGGTCTCACCTAAGATAAAAAAAAATGGGATGACTTCTTGACAAATGTTTTTTTAAGGTTCAAGGTGATATCAGCGAGGAGGAATCCTATTCTCAAGTAGGTGTATATGTCATGATACCAGGGGTCATTGGGACCAATGATTTCACACACGAATTCAGACTCTGGTACTTTGAAAGCTGGTACGAGAAGCTCCTCTACAAGGAATTCCTGCTTAGGGACGTTGTGTGGGATATCTAGTAGCGATCTGATTGTTTCCATAGTATCCATTGCTCTTTTGTTTTCCCTAGGTATTTGCTCAAACGTGATGTCAATGAAGAATTCTTTGAGGATTCCCACCAGTTTCTTGTATGGAGTCAATTTGCCATCCTTCGTTTGGTATTCATCATTGACTTGGTTAATGATAAGTTGTGAGTCTCCATAGATCTTGAGTGTCATGATCTACCATTATACTACAATTATGAGTCCTATAACAAGATCCCATGACATGTTTTGACGAGAAGATGTTATTACACATTTTTTTGGTCAATTTCATTATTTTTTCCTTTATGTTCTTCCTCAAGGCACAACGACACTAAAAATCACAAATAGTGATGCTAATAGTCCAGCATCACTATATAACGACATTGCCTATGTATCCAAAGGGTGACACTGAAGTAATTCTCTAGAGGTTTAGGTCATTCAAATTTCAAAAGGCGACATCGATCAACATAGTAGTGCAATCTTGGTCTCTATTTTTCATAGAGTGACGCTAGTTTCCATAGAGAAACATTGAAAGCTTCAGATAGCAACACCTTCATGGATTGCGGCATTGGGTTGGGGTAAAAATTCAATTTTCAATTTTATTTTAACATTTGCTTTTTTATATTGATCACCTTTGACTTTTAACCTATTTTATGGCTCTATTTCCTATAGGCTAATCAAATTTTGTAGGATAGGTGATCAAGAAGGAAAGAAGGAAAAAAAAAAAAGGTTTCTCTAATGGCACTATTTCACGATTGTAACAAGTGTTTTTTAACACTTTATGGATACTTATAACCCTATCTTTGGGAATATTGTTATCTTTCAATTTAGGACTCAAATACATTTCGTTTGGGTTTTAAAAAGAACAATACAAAAGCTTGTTGGATTCCAGTTATGTTTATGGTTTGTCCTTGATGACAAAATCTCTTTCAGTTGGTTCTCCTTGATGATCAGTCTTAGATATAGTGTGTTGTGTACTGATTCCTCGATTTCAATGTGAAGACAGGTAT
This sequence comes from Sequoia sempervirens, assembly GCA_007258455.2. Taxonomy (NCBI): domain Eukaryota; kingdom Viridiplantae; phylum Streptophyta; class Pinopsida; order Cupressales; family Cupressaceae; genus Sequoia; species Sequoia sempervirens. The sequence continues at coordinate 53,192 of VDFB02012651.1, forward strand.
CTTGTCACATTTATCAGAGGCGGTAATGCACTTTTGGGCTTCATTCTTAAATATTGAACTTTCAATGGTTCAGGCCTCACTGCATTTAAAAAATTAACTTTAGTCAAAGTCATCATATGCCATCATTCTCCTTGTTATGGCAATAGAAAAGGATCATATCGACAAGACTCCTCTTTTTTTATGGCGACAACAGAAAGGTCTTTCGACATAAGCTTTTTCCATTGGTATGTGGTCACTGTGAAATTACCTTGTCTCACCAATCGGAGGTTGAATGGAAGTCTATCGGCAAGAGCTTGGCTGTATCGGAATAGGTCTCAGTGAAGTGGTTCTGTCTTACCGAACATCATCTGGGGTTTCACTTCAGCCAAACATAATGATTTCGGTATATAGTCTCTCTGAAGTTTGCTTGTCTCACCGACTGATGCACCGAATGTCTTATCAGCATAAGGTTACTGCTTCGACAAAATGTTATATTGAATGTGCATTGTCTTGCCAACCACTGATGAAGAAATACATTTCAGTAAGACTCATATGTTTCGATATAATGTCATGGCGAACCCGTCAAGTCTTGGTGACTAAGTCTTGAGGGGCTTTCGGCGAGAGTTTGATAGTGTCTCAGCAACACCGGATGAAAGGATGACTTTCGGTATGACTCATGCATTCTGCGAGAGGTCTCCCCAACATTGTTATGTCTCGCCGATGGAATACAAATGATCTCTGTCGGTATGAGAAGTGAATTCTCTTGGCGATCTAGGGTGAGCTCAGGATGTTTCGGCAAAACAAGGGGTAGTCTATATAACATCTCCCCGACTATGTATTGTCACGGTGACTTGAAAATGACAAAGGCCTTTGGCACAGGTTATGAATTGTCACGGTGATGAAGTGTATCGAATATCTTTCAGTATATCAAAGTTGATCTATATGATGTCTCACTGATATTAAAATCTATAGCGATAGAATAATGGTTTCATTTCAGTGAAAGAGCCTTTTTGTCTCATCAACCAGAAGGATGTTGTGATCTCTCGGCATGACATTGTGTATTCGGTATGACTTCTCCTGACTCTGGTGGATCTTGGCGAAAGTGACAACCATAAGGTTGTCTGGCAATGTTAAAATTGCTTATGGCATAACATGTCATCGATTGAATTGAAAGGTTGTTAGGGAAAACATTTTGAGCTCATTCTTTTTGTCTGGGTATCAAACCCTAGCCTGGCCACCATCATGAGAAAGCTTCATAAACTGTTCGCTTCTATTGTTGCTGACTATAACAGTTCCTACAGAGGTTTATGGAAGGTTTATTTGGTGCATTTCTATCTGGAAGCTCGACAGTGGATAATGGAGTCATGGGAGTTGCAGATCTGTTTGGTACTTTCAATCATGTGTTTCATGCTACTTATACTAGTTTATGATCACTATTTTCTTTAACTACTCTCTGCATCTCTGTTACTAATATGAAAAATGATGCCCTGACTGAGTATTGTCTTTCATACATTAGATGTTATGATTTTATGTGGTGGGAAGTTGTACATTTTTATGCAGAGAAATGATCTCATAAGTTTCAGATTTGTTGAGAATGGCTCTTAGCTGGGTTGGTTGTTCTGTCTTTACTTCTGAAGACAGTTACCTATCTTTCATGCAAATCAAGATGTATTTATAGAAGCAAAAAACTTAGTTTTCTATTCAATTGTTGATGTAATTCTAAGATTATCATTCCTTGGCTGTATGAAAATATATGGATAAAACTCTGCAATAAAATTTGTATAATAAGGTGCATGCAGAGATTGTGAGTTTCTTCTCTATGAGATATTTTAGGGATTCAGTTTTTGAATCTTTAAGGTATTCTATAGATGAGAAAACAGAGAGATGTGTGCTCAACTAAAAATAGAGAAACCCTTTGAATCATTATTATTGCTCAAAACATAATTTGAGGGGTTGGTATTCCTTGAGATAGATATCTCTAAATGAGGGGTTGGTGCTCCTTGAGTGGGTGCTCAAAAATCAGCCTATAAGGCATTGTGAATAGTTGATTATCATATTAAGCCAGGAAGGCATTTAGGGAGTGGTTTTTATACCCCAGGAGGGTTTTCCACTTGACAAAATATTGTGCCTCTTTTTTCTTCTGTGTTCTTTCTATTTTACTATGCTGTTGTTGTTTTTGTTCACTGTTGAGTTATTACTTTTCTCAATTTTGTTTCTGAATGATTACATTCAACTCATGAATGCATTAATCAGAGTAATATTGAGAACAAATCTATGATATGTTTTGAAGTTTTTGAAAATTTGGTCAAATATGTTAAGATATTGATTCACCCCCCCCTCTTAGTGTCATTTTAACTCCAACAAAGCTTTCTTTTCCTCAAATTTTGTTAAAACAAACCCTAGAAACTCACTAGATTTGATTTTGGGTTTTAAAAATTGAACAAGAAACTTCAAACACTTGATTTTGGTGCTATAAAAAGAACTCACTATTATCTTTGGGGATTTAAAATGAACATGTGTTTATCTTGTTTTGTAATTTTTTTACAAACTAATACCATTGAAATGTGTATGCATTTCTCTCACTCTTCACGGCAATCTTGAGAATCAAAAGCATTTTGGTGATACTAGGTTGTCTAAAAGATTGCCTCCACATTTTGAATTTGGGCTCTTTAAAATTGAACAAATCTTGCTAGTGTGAGACAAGTATATTGCATGTGTTCTCTCTTTGTTCATGCAAACAAAGATTGATCGAACTACAGATGTACTTACTCACTTTTTTTTACCTTTAGAGGGCCCGGCTTGGTGGGAAAAAGTACTCACCACAAGGGAATGACCCAAGTGATAACGAGCATAGTCCAAGCTCTTCCAAACCACTATATAAATTTGTGGTTGCAATGAAAATCGTAAACAATGGGAAGCGGTGCATGATAACTCTCCCCAATGTCTTTATGATGTGTAAATCCCTTGTTCTAAGAGTTGGGAGATTTCTCACAAGGATTTTATCATTGCACCCCCTAAATTGGATGCCCTTACTATGAACCTTTGTTTAGAATCCAAAATCCCAATATTTGTTGGCGTCAGGAGGTTGGACCTCCAGAGCTATCCCACATACTTGTGATTCTTTGTAGAGATGAAAAGTTCATCATGGGAGATTCATGAGAATTGAAGCTTGGCTGACCCATAGAAGTGAGTGTCATGGAGGGGATCCAATGTGGTCAAGCTTCTAATCATCCACTCTGAATTAGCGCAACTAGATTTATCCAAGTGGGAATTCAACAAATATTTTATTTTTCCATCCTAGGATTGTGCAATTTTGAGTCAGTTAAACACATTGGTTGGATCCAAAATCTTGAAAAAAAACATTCAACAAAGACATCAAATTTCAAACCTTTAGAAGAATCAAATACCTTTGAAAAATCCAAGTGCTACTGCTTGTCCCTAGGGATTTCATCCTTAGAGGCTTCTAAGTATTTGGATTTATATCTCAATTTGCTCTCTAATGTCAACATTAGGGAACTATTTCCTTGATTCTCTTGATTTCCACATAATGGACTTTGTGGGATGAAAAGAAATTAAGATATTAGACATTTAGTTCAAAAGCTAAGAAAGAAAGTGTTTGTGGTAAAAAGGATCCATTACGCAAAGATAAAAGAAAATTTGAACCTCACACATGTGTTTTCTCAACTGATTTCCCGCGAGATCAAACTTTTGAAACCAAATTCCATCAATTGAAACAAATGTCTTAGTCCAAGAAATCTCAAGAAACATCAATCTATGCTTTACATAGTTAGAGAAAGATTGCTCTATAACTTTTACAATCATGCATCAAATGATAACCCAAACTTGTACTTGTTCTATTATTGTCAAAATCCAAGTCTTTTTCAATGTTTTGAGTATCTCACTTTGTAGAGTTGACAAGTTCTTCGAAGTATAGCATGTTCTTCAATACCTAGGTCTTGTAAACAAAAGTCTCTCTAGGTTCACCAAGGATCAAAATCAATACTTTCATACATCCCCCAAATATCAATCAAAACCCATCTCACAAACAACTCTTAGAAATTTTGGAAAAAATCCTTCATACTTGGCTTTTGGAAAATCCTTTAAATCAAATCAAAATCATCTTGTTTGACTAAGTGTGTGTGGATGCATCCTTCTTCATACACTTAGTTAAATTATCACCTTGTGGACAAATTTATTCCAAGACAACATCTAACCTCTTGGATTTTATGAGTTCATTATCAAATAAAAATCAAATCAAAATCCAAGTCAAAATCAAATCCAAAATAAAAAATCCAAAGTAATAAAATTCTAGTATCTCCTTCAAGATTTCTTAAGAGTTCAATCATCCACACCACTCATCTTTCATCATCTCACCACCACCCTTTGATCCTTAACATCTTAGACTTTATTTTTTGTACCTAAAGTTTAGACAAACCTAAGGACTTATAGGTTCACCTCCCACATTCCTGAAAATTGATCCTTATTTTATGGTCCAAACTAGATCTCAACACAAGAAGAACATGGAAACAAACAAAGAAACATCCACTTCAAGAGACTTGAGTCAAACTACACCTAAAATCAACCCCATCGGATCTATCAATCCCCCCACTCAATCTTCCTCAACTTCCACAAGATGTTAAAGAGGGAGGTTGCCAAGTGGAGGATATCACCAACAATGTCCTAGGCATGACTCAAGATGAAATCATAGAAATGGTCCAAAATCCTAAAAAATCACAAAATTTTCAACACAATGATGAGACTTAATCCTGCACAATACATGTTTGAATTGGCTAAAGAGGGGGCTAAACTTCCTTCTAAGTATTATGTAAGCAGTATTGTGGAGAAACCTCTTCAGATTATGCCACCAGTCTCATTCACACCTTCCTTCCAAAGCATCATTCAACCCATCCCACAACCAATTTCATCTCATGCTCCAAGTCAACCCATAGTTTCCAAGGGGAGTTCATTGCTTCATGCCCTTCAAACACATCCTCTTGTAAACAACCAAGACTTGGATGCAAACACCATCTTGGGTCAATCCATCTCTCAAGATCCAAAACACCCATACGTTTTGCTTGTCTTTCATGACACCAACAATCCATCCACCTTCTCCACAACACCAGCATATTCCCTTAACACACAAGTCTCTCTCCCCATGACTTCACAAGGACAAGGGGGACTACTTAGATAAGGGGGAATCTTTGATCCCTCATCATCTCTTTCTCTAGGAAACATGCCACCCATCTTTCCACCATTTCCCCCTCCACCATTAATATCCACACCAATCCTCGGTTTAGGGAAACACCCTTTACAAATCCTCCAATCATAAATCAAACCAAAATACCAAATCCTCTGATCATGCCACCAATATCGCAACACCAGGTGGAACAAATCCAAATAACACAATCAATCACTACATCATCTATAAATGTTGTCTCCCAAGGACCTAGCATATCCACCGCACCATCTACCACACAACCTGTATCATCAATCCAACATCACCTTAGCAACCACCTCAAAAAAATCTCATCACAACATCCCACACCATTTTGAATCCTCCACCTCCACCCCCAAAATGAAACATGGAAAACCAATATAGCATCACACTGCAAGCTTCCCAACAAGCCTATTAAAAGTCACTTCAACAATTTCAAAATCAACAAGATACACAAGTTGCACAGCTAGCCGCCCAAAAAGCACAAACATAGCAAGCCACGCAACAAGCATAGTAGGCTGCCCAAGCCCAAGCTTTATTGCAACAAAAAGCTACCCAATCTTGCCAAGTTGTGCAAGCAACACAAGCTGCACAAGCTGCACAGGATGCCCAAGATGCACAAGCCACCCAAGAAGCTCAGGCACAAGCCTAATATCAAGCCCAACAAGCACAAGCACAATTTCAAGTAGCTTAGCAGCAAGCTTTGCAACAATACCAAGCACAACAAGAAGCAGCTCAACAACTATCCCAACAACAAGCATTGTTGGCCCAACAACAACAAGACCAACAACAAGAATTGTTGGCACAATATCAATTGTAGGCAAACCAACAAGCATTGATCACACAGTAAGGCTTGCAACAACATCCCGAAAACATGCAAAACACCCCACCTGCCACTTAAATGGTCAAACCACCCAAAAACTTATTCGTCCCACTACAAAATCTGCAAAATGCTGTGTCTACACAAATCAAATTACTTTCACAACAAGTGCTAGACCTCCAATCTATAAAAACAATGAAAACGCTAAGTAATTTGTGCCCTTATCCATTTGATAGAAGCATTGTGATGGGTCCTTTCCCAAAGGGGTTTAAGATACCTAAATTTGACAAATATCGTGGGACAGGTAATTCTGAAGATCACATCAGGGAATTCCAAGTACATTGTGTGGAACTTGCATACAATAACATGTATCTAATGTGAATATTCCCTCAGATTTTGGCTTGACCAGCAATGGAATGGTTCTCTCACCTTCCTCCCATAGTTAAAAGTTCCAAGAAATTATGGATGCATTCATACAAAACTAGACTTTCAACATAGGTATGGACATAAGTCTAGAAGAACTATCCACTCTCAAACAAGATAAGGGGGAAATATTCACATCCTTCTTACAATGATGGCAATCCAAGGCCAACAGCAGAAAGTGGACTATGCCAAAAGAGCAACAAATCTGTACTATCATTGCTAATCTTGAAGGAAACTTATCCTGCCATCTAAAAATGCAATGCATCACCACATATGACCAGTTGATCCCCAAGGTGCTCAATATCGAAAGAGTCCTTATCACACAAGGGGGGACACCTACTTATCAAGACAACTACCCATCAACCAGTTATAACAAAAAACCTCGCACATGGGAAAAGAACAAAAATGTCACTAACGATGGTGTCGTTGATGCCAAAGTTGTCATCAATGCCCCAAGGAAAAACACACAATCATATCAACAACCGAAAATCAATAACCAAAACAAAACACAAGCCAATGCAATATCACAACCACCTAATAATCAAGTGGTCAACAATCTGAATAATCAAGGGGGACCACCCCCACAAAACAAGTATCCCCCCAAACGAAAATACACACCCCTTGGGGAATCAATTGAATATGTCATGAAAAAATTGGTACAGGAGAATCTCATTAAAATCCCCATTTATGAGAATTATTAGGAGCCCCAAGTGAAACCACCATGGTATAATGAAAATCACCTTTGTGATTTTCATAAAATCAAGGGGCACACAAACAGCCAGTTGTATGAGATTGAAAATTTTGATCCAAGACCTTATTGATGATAGAACCATAAATGTTGAACAACTTGCAAGAAATCAGGACCTTAAGACATACATGAATCTAGTGCCAAATCACAATAAAGAGAACAACAATGGAAAGTAAAATTATAACAATCTAAACCATTTTTACGACCATGTTGTTGCATCCTTGGATGAATGGGTTACTGTTGTCAACGTCAAGGAAGCTAGAGCCAACTGTGGATCCACCACATGCAGTGGAAGAGTTTCCATTCTTGGACCATCACATCCATCCAAGGCACCAACCTCTAATTTGAAATTTTTTCCCAATGGTTATAAAGTCTTGGACTAGTTAAAAATAACCCTCGCTTAGATCTCCATCATGGAGTTACTAAAAATCTCACCCACACATAGGAAAATCCTAGAAGAAGTGTTGGTTTCATCAACTATCCCCACAAATCTTGATGTAGACCAGTTCCAAGCTATGGTTGGACATATCACCACCCCACATCTCCTAACATTCTCTTAACAAGATCTCCCAACTCAACCATCTCATAATCGCGCACTCCATCTTGAAGTTTTGTTCCATAAAAATAAAGTTAAAAGAGTCTTGGTGGATGGGGGTGTAGGTCTGAATATCTGTACTCTCAAGCTAATAAAGAATCTAGGATTCTCTGAGGATGTCATTGAAAAAGGTAAAGGTATTACAATTAGGTCATATGATGATTAGGAAAGAGTGTCTCAAGGCACTATTCAACTCCCTATTCAAGTAGGGCCAGCCATCATAGAAACTACCTGCCAAGTCCCTGATCTTGAATTACTTTATAATATCCTCCTAGGTCACCCATGGATCCATGGAATGCAAGCTATTTCCTCTACCTTTCATCAATGCGTCAATTTTCCCTATCAAATTTAAGAGGTCACATTCCATGGTGATCTCGAGCCATTTTATTAATGCAAGAATCTGAAAGAAAAGTACTACAAGATCCCTCAAGTCCCAAAGAATGATGAAGGCCCTACAACTCCATATGTGGACCCATCTACCTTAGCCTCCACTTCTGAGAGAAAGACACTCGCCATTCCTAACATCTATGATATCAAAGTCATTATCCAAGAAAATGGGTGTGGGGATTACAAAATGAAGAAGAGTGCCTTCGTAATAGGAGAGTTACCTTAATCTCCTAGATTGCATGGGCAACTGCATACAAATAAAACTTCAGCCCAAACTTTCAAAGCAGACCCCTCCAAATCCAGATGTTGGGGGGACCTAAGTCAGTAAGTGGTGGATGAAAAGGATATATCAAGTTTTTTGTACCAAGATGAAAGGCTCGTTCCTAATCTTCCCATGGATGATAATAGCAAAGGACTACAGATAATGTAAGGATGAGGTTACAACAAAAATAAGAAACTTGGACAAAATGACAATGGTCTTCTAGTACCTAGCATTCCTAAGAAATGTATAAGAAATCTTGGCCTTGGATGTACCCCTTTGAAAATAACCATACTTGGAAAAAGTGCCCCGGTTAGGAAAGTCAAAGCTCCCCCTTAGTTTTCGGTATCCACAAGTTTTCCCTTAGACAACTATACCTTTGACATAACTGATTTGTGTGATGAGGATCCCATAACTAATCTACCCATGTTATTCAAGGATTCCTCCCTTCTCATGATGAGTACCCTATATTTTGACCCAAGTAGCCAAACCCATGAGCTAAACTTAGTCTACCCCCAACTCATCGATTACGACCAACGAGGACCACTGATTTTAGACACATTTGAAAATGATGAGGCTCTCTTAGAATTCATGGGATTGCGGGATACTATACCATGTGGAGATCACAAAGTTGGGTTTGACATTGAGCTAGAAACACATGCCTACTATGGGGAAATGATTAAATCCCTCATTTGCAAAAGTGAAAATTTAAGAATAATATCTAGGTTTTTAAGTGAAAACCACATTGTGGCACTCTCTGACCCAAAAATAGTAAAAACAAAGGATGCATCCAATGATGAAAACCTCTTTGAGGCACCATAGGATGAGGGATTCAATCTTCCCCTTAGTGCTATTCATGAGGAGAAGTCAACAGTCTTGGCAGGAAAGTGCAATCCGATCAACTTGGGAATAGAAGAAACACCACACATAACCTTCTATGCATAATCACTTTTGATAGAAGAACAAGAACTCCTAATTGCTTTTCTAAGAGAAAGAAAGGTAAACTTTGCATGGACCTACGCTGACATTCCTAGTCTTGATCCACAAGTTGTGGTTCACCATCTAGTTTTCTATCCAAAAGCAAAACTAGTAAGACAAAAATTGAGAAAGATGCATCCACAAATAGCATTACTGATCAAACTTGAATCACAAAAACTCCTTGATGTTGGCTTCATATGGCCAATTGATTATCTAGAGTGGGTTTCAAATCGTGTACCTATTTCAAAACCCACTGGGGGAATCTGCATCTGCACAAACTTCAGAGACCTAAAAAAGGCATGCCCAAAGGATGACTTCCCTCTTCCTAATATCAACATTATTGTGGATCAAATAGCAGGGCATGAAATGTTGTCATTAATGGACGGGTTATTAGGGTACAATCAGATCATGATATCCAAATTTGATAAGTACAAAACAACTTTCACTTGTCCATGGGGAACCTACTGCTAGAATATGATGTTGTTTGGGTTGAAAAATGTAGGAGCTACCTATCAAAGAGCCATGACACTACTCTTCGATGACATGATTCACAAAACTATGGAAGACTATGTGGATGACATATTGGAAAAATCAAAAAACGTCAGGATCACATACCAGCTCTAAGCTCCATCTTTGACAGGATAGAAGAATACGCAAGGTCAAACTCAATCCAAAAAAGTGTCTTCAATGTACAATCAAGAAATCTCCTAGGGTACAATATATCTATGAGGGGAATAGAGATAGACCCCACCAAATTCAAATAAATTATCAAGATGGAGGCACCAAGAACCTTGAAGCAGTTAAGGGGTTTGCAGGGAAGACTCCAATCCATTTGCTAGTTTATAGCACAGTTAGCAGATAAGGCTATCCCATATTCTCATTTACTCCACAAGGGGGTAGCATAAAAATGGGATGAGAAATGTGACTAGGCTTTCAATAAGATCAAGGAGTACTTGTTCACACCACCAGTTCTCATGCCACCAATTCCAGGCAAGCCCTTGATCCTGTATATATCGGCAATAGCAGCAGCCCTTGGCACTCTCTTAGTGCAACATGATAAAAATTGGAAAGAGAGCGCTATTTACTACATCAGTAGAACCATGGTAGGACATGAGATGAATTATAAATCCATTTAGAAGGCTTGCTTAGCAGTCATGTTCCCCACATAAAAATTCAGACACTATATGTTGGCACAACAGATAAAACTCATTGCCAAGATAGATCCTCTCAAGTATCAGCTTTCTAAAGCAACACTCATAGGGCGAACAGCTAAATGGGTCATGATCCTAATAGAACATGACATTAAGTATTTAGAACGGAAGGCCATTAAAGGACAAGTAATTGTAGATTAGCTAGCAAAGGCACTAATGTATTCAAAGAACCCACTTGTATCAGAGTTCCCCAATGAGTCCATCTTTAACATAAGCGTAGCAGATCACTAGAAAGTTTATTTTGATGGATCTTACACATAGCATGGGTTAGGAGCTAGAGTCTTCTTCATTAAACCACAAGGAGATTGCATACCTAAATCATATAAGTTATCTTTTCCTTGCACAAACAACAATGCAAAGTATGAGGCTCTAATCATAGGACTCAGAATTGTAGTATAGTGGAAAATCATGGCACTATGGAGATTCGTAGCTAATCATCAACCAGGTCAATGATGAATACCAAATGAAGGATGACAAATTGACCTCATACAAGAAACTGGTAGAAAGCCTCAAATAATTCTTCATTGACATCACATTTGAGAAAATACCATAAGAAAATAATAGAGCAACAGATGTTATGGCAACAATTGGATCACTACTGGATATCCCACGTAATGTCCCTAAGTAAGAATTCCTTATAGAGAAACTTCTCATACCAGCCTTCGAGGTACTAGAGTTTGAATTTGTGTGTGAAATCGTTTGTCCTGGTGACCCTTGGTATCACAACATTTACACCTACTTGAGAATAGGAGTCCTCCCCACTGATATCACCCCAAACCTTAAAAGAACATTTTTCAAGAAGTCATCCCACTTTGTCATCTTAGGAGACACCCTATACTGTAGGAGTATGGAGGGAACCTTGTTACGATTCCTTAATCCTAAGGAATCTTTGACTACTTTAACCGAGGTACACAATGGAATTTGTGGGTCACATTCGAGTGGTATGACTTTGGCTAAGAAACTTCTGAGGACTGGGTACTATTGGCCTACAATGGAGAGGGAAGCTCGCGACTATGTCCAAAGATGTGTGCAGTGTCAACAACATGGGGACCTCATCCATGTACCAGCTCAAGAACTCCACCAATCATTACACCTTAGCCCTCTTCACAATGGGGGCTCAATCTCATTGGTAAAATCACCCCTCATCTAGTCGACATAAGTTCATTATCACCGCCACTGAATACTTCATAAAGTGGGTAGAGGCCATTCCCATGACCTATATTATAGGAAAGAAAATTTCCAAGTTCATATTGAACTACCTAATTTGTCGCTATAGTGTCCCTCAAGCCATTATCTCATATAACGGGGAACCTTTCAAAAACCAAGATGTTTGAAACCTATGCCAAAAGTTCAATATCCAACATCACTTTTCTACTCCATACTACCCCCAAGGAAATAGCCAAGCTGAAGCTAACAATAAAACCATCTTGAAAATCCTAAAGAAAACAGTCAATGATGTTGGTTGTGACTGGCACTTACAGCTAAATCTCACCTTATGGGCCTACCAAACGAGTATCTACATGCCTATAGGTGCAACCCCTTTCTCCCTGGTCTATGGATCAAAAGCCATCCTTCCCATTGAGATCAAGCTCCCATCCCTGAGAGTATCATTGTAGAACCTCATTACAAATGAATATCGGGTGTCACGGTTGAACAAGCTGGAACTACTGGATGAGCAGCGCATAGATGCTCTAAATCATTTGCAAGTCTACCAAAACCATCTCAAGAGGAGCTACAACAAGAAGATTAGGAGTCATACCTTTCAAGTTGGAGAGCTCATATTGAAGGAGAATCAAAAAAATGTACCAAATCTAGATAGTAAGGGAAAGTTTGAACCTAATTGGTTGGGGCCCTTCATCATCACAACGAGCTACAAATCAAGAGCATATCAGTTATCAATACTAGAAGGTGAACCTCTACAAGAGCCTATCAATAGATCTCATCTCAAAAAGTTGTATGCCTAATCTTTCAAGGTATAAATCCAAAAAATACAAAAAAAATACAAAAATATAAAAATCCAAAAAAATTAGAAAAAGGATTAAAAGTAGTAAAGAAAAAAATCGTCCTCTAGTGAAAACCACTTCGGTGGCACTTTGGGCAAGTACCTTGGTGAAAATATGGAAAATAGGCACCTTGTGTAAATAAGCACTTTCCATCCACCATGATCTCTATGGCTTGTTATGCATCATTCATCCATCACCCTTCTATATCTCCATCCATCACCCATCTGCATTTGTATCATAGCTTGTTCCTTTGTTCGTATCATGATCCCTCCTAGTACTACTTGGCACATTCCTAAGGTTAGTTTGTTATGCCTATATCGAAGTAGTATATTGCATCGCACCATGTTGGGGGCATGTTCTTATACCTACATTGGATCAGATTAGTGTATATTCTTGAAGTCTTCCATAAAATCAAAAAATCAAAAAACATTCATAAAATCAAAAAATTCAAAAATATTCATAAAATCAGAAAATCCAAAAGCATTCATAAAATTAGGAAATTCAAAAACATTCAAAACATATCAAAATCTCAAAAACGGGCCAAAAATTCAAAAAAAGTCAAAAAATAGAGTCGTCTTGTCAAACTATAGGTCTTTGAGCTCTAAACTTAGGCAAGGTTGATCTTTGATCATCCCCCGAGACACCTAGGTCAGTCCTTTAGGAGTTTGTCATAATAAACTGGCTATTTATTTGTTCATATCTCATCAATAAAAGAGTTTGTGTTAGTCGAACTATGTGGTCTCTCTGTGTATAACATAGGCAAGGCTAATATTTGATTATCCCCCGAGGCCCCTAAGATAGGTCTTTAGGTTAGGTCCTTTTTCAAAATCTCAAAAAACATAAAAATATTAGAAAATTTAAAAAATAAAAATATTTGCAAAACATCTCGAAACTACCAAAAACAGCATCAAAACATTTCAAAACATCAAAAACATCCAAATATTTGAAAAAATCCATCTGTCCCATCTCGCTTTCACCCACAATAAACATTTTCTCATAATAAATCATCTCACCCCCAATCTTTGGTGAAACCGTTAGAAACAAGTATCATGAATCGAAAGTGAAAACTCAAACGTCAAGGTCTCAAGTCTAGGTTAGTAGGTAAACAAGTTGGTAAACTCTTGATACTAATAGCCCATCATCCAAAAAATCTTCAATCATCTGATAACATCATGTCCTAGGATGCATCCTTCCTACAATGGACATCAACATCAAGCATCACCATAGTTTAGTCTTGACTAGAGGTATGAAGAACATTAGCTTGTTTGTTTACTTGATCTTTGTCTTGTTGATTTATCTTATTGTGCTCATTCCAATGACCTCTTGATGATGTCTAAACAAAAAAAAGAGATTTAGAGATAAAGGAATAGGGAAACTATCATTATCTTTTATCTATTGTGCTTGTTGGATATTCTTGTAATATAACTTTGGTCATACGTGTTTTGTTTGGTTTGTAGGGAAGGTGTTTTAGGTGTCTTGTTGACCACATAGGAAGGCTTGCCTTACTATGTTTTGGTTTGAGATGTTTAAAATATCTGAACTGCATTCTAAATAGGGTTTCCCATGCCGGGTGTAAACAAGGATACTCATATCTAATTGTCAAGTCAAAGTCCATCACACTAGGTACAATGCCATCTTGGTTCTTTATACCCGTGCGCTAGTTCAAGTGGAAGCATCTCATCCCATCCATAATAAATCCAGCATTCCATCCATCTCATTCGTAACAAATCCATTCAATTATAGGAAATTTACATAAAAAATGGGCCTCCTAAGGATGACATCATTAGCTTTTTAAGTTATCAAAAATAACTAAAAGATGACATCAACCTGTATAGTGACATCATCCAAAATAAAAATAAAATTATTTATTTTATAAAATAAAACTTTCTAAAATCTTTTAAATTAACTCATGATGGTTAATTTAACTCTACATATCCTATTCAATCTCATTTATCTTTCTAAATATAAAATATTTTTTTTTATTTTTAGATTTATATTCTTAAGTTCTATTAAGTTCTATTATAGAAATTTTAGTATTTTTATTCTTTAAGAAAAAAATATATAAAACATTTTAAAAAATATATAAATCGTTTATTTTTAATTTCTAATTTTGCTTCAACCATTTCTAATTTCTTTTTTGGTTTTTATTTTTATTTTTTATTTTTTCTAATTTCATTTTTGGTTTTTTATTTTTTATTTTTTTCTATATATTTACACAAACAAAATGAGTGCTCTCATCTCCACCTGTAGAATGCCTATCGGCATAATTATTACACTTGTTATAAACATATTTAATATAATAAATCTAAATCTATAATATGAAATTTGATTTAATATATAAAATTTATATAAAATAAAATATTAAGTATGAAATAAAATGTACTTTAGCACTATTTACGTTGAGAGGCACTCTACAATCTTCATATAAATATATAGCAAAAAAAAATTAAAAATGGAAAAAAAAACAAAAGAAATTAAAAATTGTTCTCACAAAAACTATGAACCAAATAAATTGGAATAAATTAAATTACCCTTCTCCATTTCATTGTAGTATAATACTTTCCCTCATATTTTAATTAAGTATGCAAATATGGCATAAAGACAATGGTATTAGCAAAATATTGAAGATTTTTAAAGTTGCTTCCAAAATTCATCAAATTTCAGGAGGACTAAAAATGGTAGTGATAAAGCCATTTTATAGAAAATATAATTTTTGAATGACGGGCTGAGATTGAGAGATAATTAGTCAAAGATCAAGATTAAAATATGTGACATGCAATAGGGTTAGGGTTAAATTAGTGTAAGTGATAAAGATTGAATGGTGGAGATCAAATTAAAAAGTAATTTATTAAAAAAAAATGGACAAAATAAAATAAAAAACAAATTGGAAACTGCTGGGAGGAGAAAAGATTGGAGAAAATCATGAAACTATAGAAAAAATAATTGAAAAAATTAAAAATTAAAAACCAAAAAAAATTGCAAAGTAAAGAAAATAAGAAAATCAAAGAGACTATGGAAAAAAAGATATCCCTCCGCATAATTTTTTAAATATAAATATACTATTATAAAATCTATAAACATGTTTATTTAAATAAACATACATAACATAATAAATCTAAATCTATAAAATGATATATATATAAAATAAAATAATATATATATATATATATATTTATAAAATAAAATACTAAGTAAAAAATAAAATATCTAAAGTTACTTTACTTTGTCACTTTTTAAATAAAAACAAATAATCAAGAAAAGAAAGTGAACTTGACTTTTTTAATAAATTATAATAGAAATATATGTTACCACTTTTAAAAAATCATGGACTTCAGTTTTTTAAGGAATTATAATAGAAACGTGTGTCCCCACTTAACTCATGTAGTTAAGTAATTTATTTTTTTATATTTAAATAATTTGTATTATATGAGATATTTTTTATTTTTTTAGAGTTTATTAAGAGGCCCATTTTTTATGTAAATTTCTCCTAATTGATCCATGAACCCTTTATCTAATCCATTTTCATCCATTTTCTTCCATCTTCCAAATTATCTTGATCTTGATAAAACTTTGGTGTACACTTTACAATTGATTATGGTAAACATCTTGACATGAGTCATTTTCATTGATCCTATCCTACCAAACATTATCTAAGTCACGAAGCATTATCCAAATGAGCATTCTTTATTTGAACACCTTATCTTATCGTAAGATAATCCATATCCCTCCATCCATACACCTATCCAAGCATCCACACATGGCATTCCATACATATTTAGACACTGGGGCAGGTATTTACATCTTGCTTCTAGAATAAATCTTGATCTATATCTTCCAACTTATGTGGTGATCCGAACATTGGAAAACGTGAAATTGAATTAGTCAAAACATTTGTGAGCCAAAAATCCAAATCACTAGCCCATGGCATATTTTGTTGGGAAGATGTTCCTTGGAAACTCAATGATGTATGAGGCTCTTGTTATAGGACCAAAAAAATGTGAAATCTTGATGTTCTTCATTTAATTAGATAAATCATTTTATTTAATTAAAATACTAATCTTCCGCAATCTTCTCATTTGATTTAAATAAATCTAAATATCTAAATCAAATGTCATATCAACTAATTCCATCTAAGTTAATTAATCTTGGATTAATTAACTCCTAACACTAATCCTCCATTCCTCAATATTTTGCAAGTTGCACATGTAAATCAATTTATTTGATTTATTAGTTCCTCTATTTTCATTCAAAAGTGGCATATTCTTAGAATATTCCATTTATTTGAATTCTCCCTCTCAAAGGGCTTTTGTCCTCCACCTTTGCATTGAAGGCTCTTACATGTCCTCTCTTTGAGCCAACTTGGCATTAATTCCTCTTACATCTCTCCTTACACAAGTCACCTCTTCAAATTCAAATTCCACCTACATGCATTTAACATGCACATTGTTCAAAATGTGCTCCACTCTCCTTCATTAGCATGTTGACAAGTGGCACAATTCCATTGGTCCCTTCTTTAATCCCACATTCATCTTATTCTTCATTCTTCCATCCTTCTTCCTTATAAATAGAGGTCTTCTCTATTTGATTTGATCATCCACAATCCATATAAGATCATTATGCTCATTTGGATCCACAAGTTCATCCACATTTTCATCCAAGTTAGCATAGAATTCATCATCCATAGCTAGGTTAATGGAATTTTTTATCAAGAATCACACATCTATCATCAAGCTTGTCAAGGGATTGAGAAAGGGCTTCTTTCTACATCAAAGAAGCACCAATTCCCCTATGAGATGTTGGTTTGAGAATTTGAATAAGATTTCATTAACTTTTATTTGATATTTTACTTTGTTTTCTTGTTTTTATGTTTTGAATGAATTTCATGGGGATTGTTTGGTTTGAACTTGTTTAAGGACTAATGTTTGCTTGTTTGTCCATGTTTGAGTAGGTTTAGGCAGAGCATTCTATATTTGGCGCTAGGAGGGAAAAATACTTATTTCCCTAGGTAAAATTCTACATCAAATAAGTGCCAAAATGTGAATGCTTTACCTAGACCTGCTCAAACATGAACAAAAAATCAAACATTAGCCAATAAACAAGTCTAAACAAGCATTCCCCATAAAATTCATTCAAACACAAAAACAAGAAAATAAAGTAAAATATCAAATAGAAGCTAATGAAATCTTATTCAAATGTTCAAACCAGCATCCCATGGGGGAATTGGTGCTTCTTTTGTTGGTATGTGGCGACTAATCATGCTATACTGTATAGCCCATGGTATACTGTACACCCCAGCCCCTATCCTTGCCGGGGTCCGATTTTGTAGAACCCTAAAATCTAGAAGCTTCTAAGCTTGTTAAAAAGGGGTTCAGATGGGTATTACTGTATGATGAAAAACGCGATTATTCGCAAGATTGTAATAGGTTTTACACTGGATAATAAAAGTATTGGATGGTTGCGGTTTGGTGGATGTAGCCTGGATTGGGTGAACCACATTAAATTCTCTGTGTTATGATTTATTCTGTGTGTGTTTTAGTTTCTCTGTTTATTACATAGATCTGCATTTAATTGTTAGATATCTACCATTTCTAACCCTAACAAGTGGTATCAGAGTGGGTTGTGTTTCGATTATCATCTGTAGGTCTCACAGCTGAGTGGGAGTCTCACGGTTGAGTGGGAGCAATGGCAAACGAGGGTAAGAAGGTTGAGAAGTTTAATGGGCAGAACTATCAGTTATGGAAGATGCAGATGGAGGACTATCTCTATCATAAGGATTTATGGTGGCCATTGGAAGGGAAAACTAAGAAACCCGCAACAATGTCAAATGAGGATTGGGAGATCTTGGATAAAAAGGCTCTTGACAGTATTCGTTTGTGCCTAGCACAATTAGTGGTGTTCAATATTACAACAGCAAAGACAACTCAAGAGTTGATGGAAACCCTGATGAAGTTATATGAAAAGCCTTCCACTTCGAATAAGGTATTTCTTATGAAGCATTTATTTAATGGTAGAAAGTGGGTCAGTTATTGATCATTTAAATGAGTTTAATAGGGTCACCAATCAATTAACTTCTGTAAAAGTAAACTTTGATGAAGTTAGGGCTCTTTTGATTTTGTGTTCTTTGCCTGAAAGCTAGAATAGCTTGGTAATGGTTGTTAGCAATTCTATTTCTGGTTCGAATACATTGAAGTTTGATGATGTTGTTGGTGTTATTTTGAGCGAGGAAATTTGTAGGAAAAGCTCAGGTGGGACATCCACATCAGGTAGTGTTTTGAATGCAGAAAGCAGGGGCAGAACAAAGGAGAGAGGAAACAATTTTGGAAATCATGGGAAGTCATGAGGAAAATCAAAGGATAGAAAGTCCCAATCTAGAGACAAGAGGGATTGTTGGTACTATGGTAAGCTGTCATTTGAAGAAAGATTGTTGGTCTTGAAAAAATAAAGGAGACAAAAAGGAAGGAAGTAAAGAGGCAAATGTGATAAGTAATAAATCTGATGAGGATGCTTTGATTCTTTCCCTTGATAATGCTGATGATTCTTGGGTGTTAGATTCAGGGGCTTCATTTCATACTACCCCCCATAGAAGTTATTTTCTTGATTATGTCTAAGGGGATTTCGGGTTGGTTTATTTAGGAGATAACGAACCCTGTCAGATTTTTGGAAAGGGAAGAGTCAAGATTAAGTTGCAGAATGGGAATCATTGGTTACTACGTGAGGTAAGGCATGTTCCAAAGTTAAGTAGAAATTTAATTTCAGTAGGGCAACTAGATGATGAAGGTTGTGTTCTTACTTTTAGTGATAAAAACTGGAGGGTCACAAAGGGTGCCTTAGTGGTAGAAAAAGGTGTGAAAGTAGGCACCTTATATCTTTGTACAGGTCATACTGTTCCTTCTACTTTAATTGTTATAGAAAAAGGTCAATGTTCAGGAACAGTTGCTGCAGTTCAGCAAGTAGAAGATCATACAGTTGTTGTGGACTCTGAATCAGCACTGTGGCATAATAGACTTGGGCATATGAGTGCAAAAGGTAATATACTCATTCAAATAATATTTTACTTT
Source organism: Sequoia sempervirens (assembly GCA_007258455.2). Taxonomy (NCBI): domain Eukaryota; kingdom Viridiplantae; phylum Streptophyta; class Pinopsida; order Cupressales; family Cupressaceae; genus Sequoia; species Sequoia sempervirens. The sequence continues at coordinate 72,868 of VDFB02012651.1, forward strand.
GTAGTCTAAAATGTGTTAATATGGATTTTGTGAAAGTTGTGTATGGAAACAAAGTAAGAGTTAGTTTCGCCAAGGATGGGAAGCGAAAAGAAAGAGATGAGAAATTGAGTTTTGTGCACGGATGCGACCCTTGTTCTCGTATCTTCTCTCGGCTATCTCAGATATGTTACATCTTCATTGATGATGCAACTAGAAGGTATGGATTTATTTCTTAGGCAGAAACTGATGTATTTGAAACTTCTAAAAATGGAGCAGCTTGGCCTTAAGAAAATTTATATCTGGATAGAAAAAGGTTAAAATGTCTCAGATCTGATAATGGTGGTGAGTATTGCAGTAAAGAGTTTGAATATTATTGTTCCTCTAATGGTATTCGTAGGCAGAAAATGGTTTCAAGGACTCCACAGGAAAATGGAGTGGCTGAGCGCATGAATAGGACAATAATGGAGCGTGCACGGACTATGAGATTGCATGTTGGGCTGCCTTTAAAAAATGTGGGCAGACCTAAACACCTGCTTTTTTATTTTAATTAATAGAGGTCCCTCTAATCCTTTGGGTTGTGGTATTCCAAAGGAAGCATGGAAGGTAAGAAGGTGAGTTATTCTTTTTCAAACCTCGGATTGTGAAGCATTTGCACATGTAGATTCTGAAAATAGAACCAAGCTTGATGCAAAATCAAAGAAATGTGTATTTGTTGGATATGGCATTGATGAATTTGGTTATAGGCTTTGAGATTTTGAAAATCAGAAAATTGTGAGAAGCAGGGATGTCATACTCAATGAGAAGGTGTTGTACAAAGATCTATTGCTACAGCATGAGAAGAAAGAAAATGATTATGCTGTGTTGGATGATATTCCAAACAATGATGTTTCAGTGGTTCCTCATGCTGAGCAACAACAATAGCAAAAAATACCACAAACTCCTGTTAGACGATCTTCAAGGATAAGTAGACCTCCAGAAAGATTCTCTCCCTCTTTGTATACTATTTTGTTAACTGATGCTGGTGAACCAGAATATTATGATAAAGCTATGCAGGTGGATACCAAGGTTCAGTGGGAGTGTGGAATGGAAGAAGAAATGGACTCCTTGCTAAAAAACAAGACTTGGAAATTATGCAAGTTGTCTGCAGGTAAAAAGGTTTTACCAAACAAATGGATTTATAGGCTGAAAGAGGAGGATGGAGGTAAGAAAAGATTTAAAGCCAGATTAGTTGTAAAGGGATTTGCACAGAAACAGGGTATTGATTTTGATGAGATTTTTTCTCCTGTTGTTAAAATGACTTCTATTTGTATTGTTTTAAGTATTGTGGCTGCTGAAGATTTGCATTTAGAACAGCTTGATGTTAAAACGGTCTTTCTCCATGGTGATTTGGAAGAGAAAATATATATGGACCAGCCACAAGGATTTGAGGTCAAATGTAATGAGAAACTAGTGTGCAGATTGAAGAAAAGTTTATATGGCTTAAAGCAAGCACCTCGGCAATGGTACTTAAAATTTGATAGTTTTATGGCTGAGCAAGGTTATAGTTGGTGTAATTCTGACCATTTTATTTATTTTAAGAGGTTGGATAATGACAGCTACATTATTCCATGTTTATATGTTGATGACATGCATGTAGCTAGGTCTAACATGGCTCACATAAGTGAGTTAAAACAACAGTTAGCAAATTCTTTTGCTATGAAGGATTTGGGGACAGCAAAACAAATCCTTGGTATAAAAATTTGTAGAGATAGGAAAAATAGAAAATTATTTTTATCTCAGGCTAATTATGTTGAAAAGGTGTTGCAGAGACTTCATATGGAGAATGCAAAAGTTGTCAGCACACCTTTGCCTAGTCATGTCAAATTGACTAAGGATATGTGTCCAAAGACACAAGAGGACGAAGAAAAAATGTCCAAGGTACCATATGCTTTAGCTGTAGGCAGTTTGATGTATGCCATGGTATGCACGAGACTGGATATTGCACATGTTGTAGGAGTTGTTAGCAGGTATTTGAGTCATCCCGGAGTTGAGCATTGGAATGCAGTAAAATGGATTCTCAGGTATTTGAGAGGTACATCCAATAATTGTTTATGTTTTGGGGGCTCTAATACTGATTTAAAAGGCTATGTTGACTCAGATTTAGCAGGGGATATAGATACTAGGCAGAGTACCACAAGTTATGTATTTACAGTTGGTGGGACAGTAGTGAGTTGGATTTCTCGCTTGCAGAAGGCGGTTGCTTTATCCACCACAGAGGCAGAGTATGTTGCTGCAACAGAGGCGGAAAAGGAGATGATATGGCTGCAACTTTTCTAGGTTGAGTTGGGAAAACAACAGGCTAGAAATTACTTGTTTACAAACAGCCAGAGTGCTATACATCTTGCAAAGAATTATGCTTTGCATTCTAAAACAAAACACATATAGTTGAAATATCATTTCATTCGGTCAGTGTTGGAGGATGGACAGGTCAAGCTGGACAAGATACATATAGATGTCAATCCAACGGATATGTTTACGAAGGCAGTGACAAGGAAGAAGCTAAGCTCCTCTTCAACTTCGGTTGGTCTTCAAGGTTGAATTCAAGTATAACAGAGCAGCAGGGTCCAAGGTAATTATTTATAGTGGGAGCTATAATTGCAGCAGTGTCGTCCAGGATCAGTCTCCAAGTGGGAGATTGTGTTGGTATGGAGCCTGATCAATCTCCAAGTGGGAGATTGTTGGTATGTGGTGACTGATCATGCTATACTGTATAGCCCATGGTATACTGTATGATGAAAAATGTGATTATTCGCAAGACTGTAATAGGTTTTACACTGGATAATAAAAGTATTGGATGGCCGCGGTTTGGTGGATGTAGCCTGGATTGGGTGAACCACGTTAAATTCTTTGTGTTATGATTTATTCTATGTGTGTTTTAGTTTCTCTATTTATTACATAGATCTGCATTTAATTGTTAGATATCTACCATTTCTAACCCTAACATCTTTGATGTGGAAAGAGCCCTTTCCCAATCCCTTGACAAGCTTGATGATAGATGTGTGATTCTTGATGAAAAATGCCAATAACCTACCTATGGATAATGAATTCTATGCTAACTTGGATGAAAATGTGGATGAGCTTGTGGATCCAAATTAGCATAATGATCTTACATGGATTGTGGATGATCAAATCAAATAGAAAAGGCCTCTATTTATAAGGAAGAAGGATGGAGGAATGAAGAATAAGATGAATGTGGGAGTAAAGAAGGGACCAATGGAATTGTGCCACCTGTCAACATGCTAATGAAGGAGAGGAGCACTTTTTGAACAATGTGCATGTTAAATACATGTAGGTGGAATTTGAATTTGAAGAGGTAACTTGTGTAAGGAGAAATGTAAGAGGAATTAATGTCAAGTTGGCTCAAGGAGATGACATGTAAGAGCCTTCAATTGAAAGGTGGAGGAAAAAGTCCTTTGAGAGGGAGAATTCAAATAAGTGGAAATTCCAAGAATATGCCACATTTGAATGAAAATAAAGGAATTAATAAATCAAATAAATTGATTTACATGTGCAACTTGCAAAAGCTAGAGGAATGGAGGATTAGTGTTAGGATTTAATTAATCTAGGATTAATTAACTTAGATGGAATTAGTTGATATGGCATTTGATTTAGATATTTAGATTTATTTAAATCAAATGAGAAGATAGTGGAAGATTAGTATTTTAATTAAATAAAATGATTTATCCAATCAAATGAAGAACATCAAGATTCAATTAAATAAAGTTGATTTATTGAATTAAAGGAGGAACATTAGGATTTAATTAAATAAAGTTGATATCAAGTTTCCACAATCCATCATGTTTTAGCTAAGTAATTTTTGGATTTGATTGTGTGCAATTTTTTACATCAACTTTTTGGATCACACTCTATGATCCATCATCAAGATGAGAGCAAAGAGCATAAGGAGAAAAAATCTAAAACGTTGGTCTTTGTTCTCATCTTGATGATGGATCACAGAGTGTGATCTAAAACATTGATGTAAAAAATTGCACATAATCGAATCCAAAAATCACTTAGCTAAAATAAATAAAGTTGATTTATTTAATTAAAAGAGGAACATTACGATTTAATTAAATAAAATTGATTTATTTAATTAAAAGAGGAAAATGGGGGAATTTAATGAATTTAATCAAATAAAGATTATTCAATTAGATGGTTAGTATGAACGTGATTAAGGAAGAATCGGTGTTAGCGAATCAGGATCGAGTGCACGATATCAATCAAGATAATTTACGTGTCTAAATTTTGCCCCTCTTTGAAGCAATGTACCTATTGCATTGGTTCAAAAAATAACCTTGTTGAAATCAAAGTTTAATTTTATTTTTATTTTTTTCAGATGCCCCAGTGGAAAGAAGTATACTGGTGCACTGCCCCCTTGAGAGATCGAGTGAAAAATTTGATTTGAGGGTTGATCTCATGACAAAGAGGTTTAAGATGGATGTATGGATGGTTATGATGGTGATGCAAATGAGATGGTTTTAAGATGCTTAGAATAAAAAATCTATATTATCCTAAACAACTGAAATGATGATGCAATGCATGTGAAATGGATGATGTGATGGTCTGTATATGATTATGCAATGGATGTTCTATGCAAATGTATGGTTTATGAGATGCTTAGACTAACAGATCTATATTATGCCCCAAATGGTAATGCAAAATGGATGATGTAATACATTATGATTATTAGATGTATGGAATGTTATGATATGCTCTTTTTCTTTTTTTAGTATTTTTTCTATGTGTAATATGATGATGCATGTATGGATGTTATGATGATATATATATGATTATGCAATGGATGCAAATGTATGGTTTATTAGATGCTTAGAATAACCAATCTATATTATGGTGCAAATGATGGAAATGCAATGTATGTGAAATGATCGATGTTTCCTATTATGTATGATATGTAGTATGTTGATGGTTTGTGGATGTAGGATGGATGCATTGGTGATGTTTAGTTGACTGTCATGGTACCATGTTAGCACAAAGAGAAGAAAGAAGAAAAGAGAATCTAACAAGTCGATGATCTACAAGACTTTATTATAGATAATGATGAGAGATTGATGATGATGTATTTCTTATCAAAGATTAGGGTTTTAAAAGGGCTTACTTACCTTATTTTTGATAACACACATATGCACGATGCATCAAGGTATAAAGAACCAGGATGGCATTGTACCTAATGTGATGGACTTTGACTTTGATAATCAGATAGGAGTATCCCTGTTCACACCTAGCATATGAAACCTTATTTAAAATGCAGTTCAGATATTTCAAACATCTCAGACCAAAACATAGAAAATAAATCCTTCCTATGTGGTCAACAAGATACCTAAAACACCTTCCCTACAAACCAAACAAGACACACATGACCAAAGTTATATTACAAGAAAATCCAACAAACACAACAAACAAAATATAATGATCGTTGCCCCATTCCTTTCTCTCTAAATTTGTTTGTTTAGACATCATCAAGAGGTCATTGGAATGAGCACAATAAGATAAGTCAACAAAACAAAGATCAAGTAAACAAACAAGCTAATGTTCTTCATACCTCTAGCCAAGACTAAACAACGGTGATGTATGATGTTGATGTCCATTGTAGGATGGATGCATCCTAGGATATGATGTTATCAGATGATTTTGGATTGACTGGATGATGGGCTATTAGTATCAAGAGTTTACCAACTTGTTTACCTACTGACCTAGACTTGAGACCTTGATGTTTGAGTTTTCACTTTCGATTTGTGATACTTGTTTCAGATGGTTTCACCAAAGATTGGGAGTGATGATGATTTATTATGAGTGGATGTTTATTGTGGGTGAAAGTGAGATGGGACAAATGGATTTTTTCAAATATTTGGATGTTTTTGATGTTTTGAAATGTGTTGATGTTGTTTTTGGTGTTTTCAAGATGTTTTGCAAATGTTTTGATTTTTAAATTTTTTAATGTTTTTGTGTTTTCTAAGATTTATGAATATTTTTTGGATTTTGTATCTCAGGGGCCCATCAATAACAACCTTTCCTATGTTTAAGCTCAAAGACGACGTAGTTCGGATACCATGTTTTTGATGTTTTTCTGACTTTTTGGCATGTTTTTGGATTTTGATATGTTTTGAATGTTTTTGTATTTTCATATGATTTTGATGATATGGATATGTGTGATGATATCAATGCTTTGTTTTGGGATTTTATTGAAAACCAAGCTAGGGTTGATTGATCAGATCGATGGATTGATGATGATAACATTGTTGAGGATACACAACAATCTAAGGATAGTGTTTAAGCAACATGAAGATTGGGATGGATATCTCAAGATGATGATGGATTGATTGGATTTAATTGATCAAGATTAATGATGATAACATTGTTGAGGATACACTATAATGCAAGGATAGTGTTAAGCAACACAAGGACTGGGAAGGATATCCTGATATGATGATGGATTGATTGGATTTGATTGATCAAGATCAATGATGATAACATTGTTGAGGATACACAACAATGTAAGGATAGTGTTAATCAACACAAAGATTGGGAAGGATATCCCAAGATGATGATGAATTGATTGGATTTGATTGATCAAGATTTGTGAAGATTGGTTTGGAACAAAAGTTGTTTTTGGATCATTTGATGTGACACTGAAGTGTGAATTAGATGCAATTGATATTGATTGTTTGGATTGATGTTCGATGAAAGATAAAGCTTGATAAGTAACATATTCTCATCAAAATATTCCATGGGCTAGTGATTTGGATTCTTTTTTCTCTCACAACTACTTTGACCAATTTGATTTTATGTTTGTTGATGTTTAAATTGCCACATAAGTTGGAAGATATAGATCAAGATTTATTTCTGAAGCAAGATGCAAATATCTTCCCCCAGTGTCTAGCAATGTATGGAATTCCATGGGTGGATTCTTGGATAGGTGAATGGATGGATGGATATGGATTATCTTGTGATAAGATAAGGTGTTCGAATAGAGGATGGTTATTTGGATAATGCTTCATGGCTTATATAATGTTGGGTAGGATAGGATCAATGAAAATGACCCATGTCAAGATGTTCACCATAAGCAAGTGTAAAGTGTGCACCAATTTTTTATCAAGATCAAGATAATTTGGAAGATGGATGGTAATGTGTTGGATAAATGGTTCATGGATGAATAGATTTATTATGGATGAGATGGATGGAATGTTGGATTTATTATGGATGGGATGAGATGCTTTCACCTGAAGTGGCACACGTAGATGCTTGATTCTACACATGACGCCTATTTGCTAGGTTTTCATTGTGGTACCTATCCAAAGCGCCATCGTAGTGGTTTTCACTAGAGGACAATTTTTTTCTTTATTGTTTTCAATCCTTTTTTTTTGGACTTTTTGTGAAATATTTTAAGCTCATGTTGCACCACCTGGTGGTGTCAATGAATATGCTTCTATCATAATGTGTCATCAATATCCTGCATGAAGAAGCTATTTTTCCAAGATACATGCACTTGAATGCAACTTTTGAGATTCCTGATCTACTTTGTTGATACCAAGGTTAACTTTTCCTTTGTGCACACACCACGATAGAGTGCCTTCTAAATCCTTATGATGAAGAGTTGATGCCAATACACGTTCAATGTAATAGTTGGTTATCATGCATGGAGGAGTGGATGGTGGAGTGTGTTTAGGAATAGGAGATGGATTGGTTGAAAGCTTGGAAACTTTGACTCTCCAAACTTGGGAAGATGAGAAATGATGAGTGGATATGAAAGTATGCATGTAATTAGGACCAACTACTTGATATACTTTGTATGTTTCTTGGGAAGCCTACGTTTTCATTTGTGGACATCTTTGATGGATACTTTTCCCTTTTTGATTTTTCCCCATAGTTTCTTTGACTAATGGAGTTTGATAGGGATAATATTTCTTTGTATTTTTTGGTATCGATGTGTATTTAATTTATCCATTATGCTTCCCAATTTCTTTTGCTTTGATAACATTCTTCGTGCTTTGATTAAAATCCTCATTTTGATGTTGGCGCCAATTTGTGGATGGGGTGATGGTGGATGAAGATTCATGACGTGCCCGGTTGTATTATTGGCATGAGTTTCATCATAAGGATTATTCATGCTCCCTATGTTGATGCTTGCACTAGATAAAATTGCCCCCAGTATTATAAAGGTATGATATTTTTAGATCCCTTCATTTTCAAACAACCAAGACCTTGATGCTTAGGATTGCTAATAATGTGCACTAGTTCTAAGATACCCTGTTCATGTAGGCCTAATCCTCTGCCTTGAAAATTCATCAGTTAAAAATTTTTATTTGCAATAGGATACGATTTACCTTGGAAACAAGATGTTAATCCTTCTCTACTCTATTGTGGATCTTAAAAGGTGGTAGCTTCTTCATTTTTAAGATAACTTTCACTAAAAAAGGTAAGTGATCCAAGTTTATAAGTGATAGGATCCTCCATAAGTGGGATAACTTATGGATTCATATCTTTGGCTTGATCTTGTGAAATATCATATTTTAATGATTATTCAAGAGGTGTTGATGATTCATTGTCCACATAAAAGTCTCCCTCATGATTCATTTTTTATATGCCTTCATAGGATGTTCTGATTCACAACTTCTATAGAATCCTTCTTCATGACCCATTTAGGATATGTCTCTAGATCTTTCTATATCTTGATCATGTGTACAAATGTTAAGAGCAGGAGTTTCTTGTTCCTTGGTAATGATATCAAGAGAATGAGACTCTTTTTTTCAATGAAGATCATCTACATGTCCATTAGGAGTAAGCATATCATGGGTAGATGGAGGAATATGTGCTAAATGGATATGATCATAATTTGTGACATTCTTGATGTATCTTGGAGAGACGAATTCTTGATCTTGATTAATTTTGGAATTGCTTTTGACATGCTTTAGATCACATTCTTGACATGGTTCAGTTTCAAAGGATGGGTTGCTTATAAAGGGTTCTTGGATATCTTCATTAGGAATGGGAAGTGACTCAATATCCTCTTGATCTTTGAGTGAATTTGGATCAAGTGTTGAGTTGAGGATCCCATTAGTGTCTATAACCATGAGGTCAAAGGATGTCAATATGTCTTGGAAAGGACCATTGCTAGAATTTGGTGAAAGATGTTGATCATGCTTTGGAATAAATTCTTGAGATATGTCCTCTAACTCATTAGGTGATGTAAAGGTATTGTAAAAATGATCATTGGTGGAAGGATCGTTGATTATAGGATCAAATAATGTTAACACTCCTTTGAATAGATCATTGTTGGATATTGTTGAGGGGTATTTATCATGATCAAAAAGTGACTCTTGATGTATGTTGATTTGATCTTTAGATGAGATAGAAACATCTTCAAGGTGCTCATTGATGGATAGATCTTGATCATTGTTTTCAACAATTGTGATAGAGATATTTTCAATGCTATCACTAGTGGTTGAATCTTCATCATTGTCCTCAATAGTTATTATTTTTTATCAATAAGGTCTTGGACGAGACTTTTTTAGTTGAATACAATTTGATGTTGTGTGTCCCTTTATTTTGTGAAAATCACAAAGGTGCTTCTCGTTATACCATGGTGGTTTAACTTAAGGCTCTTGATAAGTTTCATAAACAGGGATTTTGATGAGATTTTCTTGTACCAACTATTGCATGTCTTATTTTATTGGTTCCCCAAGTGGTGTGTATTTTCATTTGTTACCTTCTGAGATTTGTAATTTAAACTAACCTTGTGGTGATATATTTTGGAGATGTGGTGATTGATCTTTGAGATGGGGTGATTGGGTTTGTTGTTGATTTTGTTGATATCGATATCCAACCTCTTGAAAATAGGGATATTGTTTTTGATGTGGTTGTGGACACAACTCAATGCTTTGATGACTTTGTTTAACCAATGGAAGAGTGAACTGATTTTGGGGTGGAGATGTCTCTTGGCACAATGAATCAACTATTTTGGTAAGTGTAGCAATTTGATTTTGCAAAATTTGATCTTGATTTTAATCTTGACAACCTTGATATAGTTGATTTGGTTTTTTCTCAAGAATACTTGGAATGTATAATTGTGGAATTTTTATGGGATCATGGACAAATTGATTTTGGACAATGCTCTGATTTGGGATGATGTTTAGATTTGGCATTATAGGTTGAAATTGAACATTGTTGTGGTTGGGAATCACATTGACTTGATTTAGGTAACTTTGATTTTGTAAGGTGTTACCTTGACTTGTATCAATACATGGAGTCATTAACATATTTTTTGGACTTTGAACAACATTTGTATGATTCACAAACATATCTATCCCTAAGCTTACTGTTGACGACAAAAATTGATGAGGTAACAGTGCCTTATGGGAAACTCAGTTCAAGGGGGACCCTTTTGCGCCAAACTGAGTGACCTCCAGATTTTAAAGAAGTCGGCTTCTTCTATAATGGGTTTTTGGAAAGGGAAAAGGAAACGGGTATAATGAAGCAAAGTCTAATCTAAGGCGATGTGCCAAAATTTGCTGATGGGCACGATAAATCATAGATTTAAGGGCTTGAATGGTGTTGTCACGTTCCAAAACGTCGGAGACTTAAAGCTATAGCATAAACAATTTATTTATTGACATAAAATAGTACCGCATACATCCTTACTACTAAGAAGAGTCATTTAGACATGATTTAGATAAGCAAGCTTGTATTCAATATATAGAAGTCTTGTCAAATGAAATGTTTAAGACAATAAAAAGCACAGTTTATAGTTTAATCAATACATGAAAAAAAATAGAAAGGTCAAACAGTTGGCACAGTCTGAAAGTTTCTTGCAAATAAAACATATAAAAGAGGCCTGGTGTCTCTTGCTAAAACCAGTATCCTTTTTCTAAATTTTCTTCCACCCTTTCTTGTCAACAGAGAGAGTATATATAGCCGGAGAGAAAACTCTCACCGCTTTGGAGAGCTGTAACAGAAAAAATCTCACAATCTCCTGCAATGATGCCCGACTCAGAAGATTTCCAATGCCGTTACAATGGCAACAAGTTAGAACACAGCATCTAGTCATCCTAGTGCAGGTGAATCCCTCTTAATGATGGCAGTGGTCCCAGCCAGGCCCAAGGCTACAATTGTCATCCACCGCTTTAGAAATCATGAAGAGCAGCACCCAATAGCATAGTCTCCCTCAGCTAGCCTATCACCTGCTTCGAGGATCAGTGTAAGGCACGTGGCAGCCTATTGCTGCCCGAATGAAAACTTCTCTTGCTGCTGCCGATAGATTGCGAAGAAGCAACACGTGTCCAATGTGCTGAGGTCTTTGTTGCAGTGGAGAGAAAGCCGCATCAACCGGGTGTGAAAGATGCATGGCAATGTTTCGCAGCCCGCGGTTGCTCACCTCCCTGCTGTGTTGAAAAGATGCGAACGGTTGCCACTTAGCAGGAGGTAGGGCCCACCAAAAATAAAAGAAGACCTGCGAAAGCATTTCACAGCCCGCAGCTGCTTATTTCATTCCCGCATGAAAAACTTGCGATACGCCGCCACGTAGCAAGATGTGGGTCCCTCTGACAATCTTTAGAAATGACGGCCCCCACAGAAGGCTTTCGCAACCCGAAGAGACCTCAAAGCAAAAAGAAATAAAAACCTCCGCAAGTGAGACACGTAGACGCCCAGCGCAGCTCCTCAAGACCCGAAGGGGAAGCCGCTACCCAAAGTTGCAAAGCAGAGATGCGCAAAAGGGAGAGATCAAAATTTGATAGAAAGCCGACCAAACTCAGTGACTCATAGGCTAGCTCATACACATTTACAAAAGAAACCCGAAGGGAGCTGTTCGAATATTTATTTTAACAGCTTTTGGCGACTATCAGGGGCATTTTGGATAAGGAACGCAGAACCCAAAAACTCTCTAGTTCTGCAGACCAGAGCTTTATCCATCGGGCGAATGGAGTCAGAGTTTGAAAAGAGTAGCCTGCAAGGGCAACCATTCACTTTCGGACGGCTTTGCCATGCTGCACAAATTTTCTTGTGCCCCACGGAGATCAATAGCTTCCTTGTGAGGCAACACCTCAAGTAGGTCGGTGCCTACTTGGATATGGAAAAGCAGTTGGGAGAGTGGATGAATGATCACCTCAATGTCGGCTGTCGTTGGGGAGCTGTCAAATTCCCTGAATGCCTCCAGGTCGTTCTCCTTCTACTCAATAACGTTCGCAATATGTGTAGTTGTGGCAATGGAGCCATCCTCGAGGAATGGGGATGGCAGCCCCAGCTCACCTAACTCAGAGAAACTTCCCCGTATGCCATCAAGCATCTTGCTTAGAAAAGTCGCCACTGCCTTAGTGCACTGGAAAGAGGAGTGATAATGGATGAATTTATTGGTAGTTTAAGCAGCAATGTCCTGATCTTCGATACCCGCCCCAGCAAGGATTTCGTTCGAGACAGAGTATAGCTTGTTGAGCAAGTCCCTTGCCTCAGGGACCTTCTCTAGGATGAAATGGGGGAACTGCTCAATTATGTCCTGGACCTCTTGATTAAGCCTTGATGCCTTGTCGATAAATTGGAGAGTAGGCTGCAGTGTTAGGCTGAAGGTCTTGACTTTCTCCCAGTGAGAAATGTACAATTGCCTAACCAGCGGAATGATATCAAGTTGGGCAGGGGCAGGTATCAGAGAGGCTTTAAGTGAAGAAATCTCTGCGTCTCTTGAAATAAGGGCCTCAGCTAATTCTACTTTCTTCTTTTTCTCGGATGCCAACTGCTCTGCATAGCTGCTCATTTCTTTATTTCAATTTTGTTCAGCTTGGGAGTGGTTAGCCGACTGCTCCTCCAGAGAAGTCTTTGTCTCTCGGAGCTCCTCTTCTAGCTTAGCCATCAAGCTTTTAAATTCAGCCTCTTTCTCTTATACCTTTTGCTGATACTGTTCTTGTAGGTGCTCTAACTCCTCACCCCTTTGTGCCATCCCCTGACTATACTCAAGGCAGATGCGTTCAAGCTCCTCCTCTTTTGACTGTAGGCTCTATTGCACTGCTTGGTTCTGGCTCTGCAACTCTTTTACTAAGCCTGGGTCAACAACCTGAGTTTTCGCAATTTTGCCCTGAAGCCTGTTCCTCTCATTCTCTGCTATCAGCGCCCTTTCAGTCATTCAGGTGATATCTGCCTCTAAGGATTTCTCCTTTGTCTCTAGAAAGCTCACCCTTTCCTTGGCTGCCCTGAGCTGCTCATCCTTCTTCTTTAACTGGCGGCCAGTTTTGAGGAAGTAGGAAGTGACCACCTGTTGCATCTCCTCTATGATTTCGACCTTATCTTGTGGCTAAGCTACCTTCATGTCAAGTCTGACAGCATAGATCTCATAATCTTTGGGTTGCATTTCTCCCTGAGGCTTGCTTATCCTTGGGTACATGGTTGCGAATTTTAATTCTTATCAGGCTTCATCATACGAAGCTTGTACTTTCATCTTAGCGGGAGCATTGTCATCCTTTGCCTTGCGTCACCTCATTCTATTTGCGTGCGCTTCCTTTCCACAATCTATCTGTGCTATGAATTTGATTGGTGATGAAACTAGCCCACCTGCGAAAGGAACACCAGAAGGTAGGGCATAGGGATAGGTAATTTTCATAGGCACACACATTTGCTTCTTTTGGAGAGTGACAGTTTGTGGAGAAAAGTGTGGCACATTTCAAAGCTTGGCCTGAGAACTATCAGCAGGGCTAGGCATTTGTAGCGGCTGAATCAGAGATTCAGTCGTAAGGCTCATTGGCCCGGGAAGGGGAATTACTAACTAGATGTTAGCTTGTTGCAATGAAAGAGGATCAATAAGCATAGCAGAAAAAGAATGGGGGCCAACAGGGAGAACATTTTTTGAAAGCGAGGTGAGGAAAGTTTGGACGGAAGCAGTAGGCGTAAGCATACTCGGAGGAGTAATTATAAACGGTTGGGCCTGTGAAAACTGGGCAAATCTGACCGAATGAGCTGGACCAGAAGCAGAGGGTGGAGGGCTCGAACCTATGGAAGGAGTTGCTAATGGAGCAGGGGCAGATACGAAGGAATGAGATGTAAGAGAGGAAGGAGCGAAATGTACCTATTGACTGGTCAATGGTGGTTCCAGGATCGTTCGTGACTTGCAGGCAAACTCCGGCATTTGGCTAGCAGTGGGCACTTCTCCTCCGATGGGTTCTTGCAAAACCCCTCCGTTAACACTTTCTGTGCACTACCTTTTCGTAGGCAGACACTCACTAACCTCGGCAGTCAGATCCTTCTGCTGAGGTGTTAGCCTGGCTGCTTTAGCAGCCCAAGTGCGTGTATGCGAGCCTCTTGATACATTAAAGCATACGTTAGTGGCCACATAGGCAGCATGCCCGGAGACGTTGCCCCCTTGCGCTGAAGAGGATGATACTGCTGCTTCTTCTTCATGCTCTTCGGATCCCTCTCCCTCTTCGCTCCTATCAACACTAGAGATTGGACTGGAGTGGCCTTCATTCCACCATCTGTCAAATTCCTGGTCATCCTTTAGCTGATTATAAGGAGCATTCAACTATACTATTTCCTGGTGATACCTTTAGAAAGCTTTTATTTTTTCATCACTCAATTCCTCACCCCTCTTCAACTTGTTATACATGCTATGCTCCATTGGAAAATTGTCCCTGGCCATGGCCACAGGAAAGTAGAACTTGTGCCATGGACCTCTAGTGTCTGGCGTAGGGATTTACGCTAATTCCACAAAATCTTCCTCTCTATATGTCTGCGGATTAAGCTATTTTTTCCAATATGGTCGGAAAACATGGGTAACCTTTATATGTGGCTCTGGTAAGTCATTGAAAGGGTTGTACTCCCACTTATCATTTATCAGTACCAACCCTAAATGTGCCAGCTTCTCTTCTAACAACTTGTGTGATTATTTTTTAACCAGCGTTACCGACTTGAAACTCTTTAAACAAGTGAAGAATCTCTTCTTCTTGACACTTCCACTGCTACAGAAGGTGAAATCAATGACACACACCTGTCAAAAAAATTTCAGCGCGAGCACTCTATTGGTGACGCAAGCCGGGAGCAGGAAAGGTTTGCTAGTAAAGCCCCGCATTCAGAAGATTGTAAAATCCCTGCCTAAGAACCAGTCACAAGCAGGGGTATAGTTCTGCATAAATTCGGTCTACTCCTTTGTGAGTCGGACGATATCACCTTCTCTGATTAAATCATTCAAGATCGGAGCTATGAAGTAGTCCGCGAATGCATAATAGTCATATGTTGCGGAAAGGAAAGGTGTCCATATAGACACCAGCTTTCTTTTATTTTGCTCATCAAAAATTGATAGCGGAACAAAACAGGCGAAGAAATCTGGATTTTGATGCAGGAACATGTGGACCAGGTAGGAAAGAAATCTAAACTTCTTTTCCGCCTGATAATTCTCCATTTGATGTATCATTTCTTCAGCGATAAACTCAGCAAAATCATACCAGAAGAGTTCATGCTGCTTGCGGAACTATATTGTAGGGCCCAGCTGAAAAGCCTCGATCTTCTCATCAGAGTCTCGGCCGCAAACAAATGCCAGCATGGACATGGCATCCTGAAGATCATCGTGAAATGAACCACGTGATAATGGGATGATGGGTGCTTTAGCGGATGCGATACCTTTCTTATTAGTTTCTTCTAACAAGAAATCTGAGCTGGTTTTCATTTTCTTCCATATTTTCTCCCCCTGCTTGGGAAAAAAGGCTCGATAGTTTCCTTCCTTCTGCTTGGATCCAGGATACATAACATGTGTCAGATGGCTTCTTAGCTGATATGAACCCTTAAATTGTGACTTTCAATGCAATGGGTATCTGGATTATAGCGCTGAAAAGCTGCGTCGACCACCTCCGGGCAATAGTGCACCAATGGGACCATGTATTGTGGGAGACCGCTATACTAGACTCTACCTGCTGTAGATTGGTAGACCTTTGTTGCTGATAACCTTGCACAAGCCGCCTCCCTGAGGGATTTAGGGTTCTTCGCAAGCTTTGGGTCATAGATATTGTTTCATTCCTCTTTAACCTTTTTTTGGTTACTCCATTCCTTGGGTCTATCCAGCTCTTCCGTGTGGGCTCTTCTCGTCTTTACGAGTATACCAGGTGTGGCATATGCTACATCCTCGTATATGTATACCTCAACCAAAGAACGAATAGCCATGAACAGTTCCTAGCTAATCTCCTCTTGCATCGGCTAAGCTGAAGATTCTGACATTTTTCTTTCTCTGTAGAATTTGTAAGCTTCTGGCCTGCGAATATGCTTGCTCTAGATAGACTAACAGAAAACAACTCTGCACTTCCCTTGCGTTTGTAAAAATACTTTGAACTATTAAGCCTTTTCATGCAATAATAGCAACTTTTCCCAAGGTGGTAGGCGAAAGCAAGCCTTTTGCATTTAATTCGGCATGTACCGTTAATCCTGCAACTCGTGCAAGATGAACTGATTGCTATTTTGAGGTAGCTAGATTTCATTATTACATTTAAGAGATCGTGTGATACGCCTTGATCTCCTTGGAAATTGAGCTTGCAACTGACCTTCCAACCCTGCGTTAGCATGCACTGGCAATTAATATCCTAGCCGGAATGATTATGCCAAGAAGACAATCACCACCTGAAAAGATATGAGTATCGCCTTGGGCTCCGGGACACGCTTGAGAGATGACACAATAGCCTATGGCCATACGTCCCTTCACCAACAAGCGCCACCTTTTTAAAGCTAATTAATCAACTTCATTTAATTAAACACACCTTGAGCTGTGCTATCATGGATGTACCGGCCCAAAAATGTGAACAAACACAGACTCAGCTTTCGAGATAGCAGCTAGCATAATATCACATTTTTTAGAGGCGGATTGGCATGTTTCTTGTCAATTTTTCTATAAATAGGTCAATCAATGGTGAGCAAAACAAACTTAGTATTTGAGAAGTGATAGGTCAGTAGCAGAGCGTTAAACAAGTCTTTTCATAGGTTAGGTGGTGCACAATTTTGGCATTAACTTAGGAGCCCAAGGACAGTGTTAGAAAAAATGGATACCCCAATTCGCCTAACCTCGTTTAAATCACAGACAGCATTTCTAGGTGAGATTTCCACTAGGAGGCTGAAAAGGATGACAAAGAACAAGCATTCGCTGGTTCTGGTAGCCATTAAGTGGGTCTTAGGCAAAGATTACGTAGAATATGAGGATAAGTATAGGGTGAATACTGACATATGCTCACACTTTGTAGCATCCATGCTGGACATTTGCATCACTCGGCCACTTATCCTGAAGTTGGTTAAAGAAATATTTTTGAAGAAATACTTGAATGGGTTTGGTGAGGTCATTGTGCATGTTGCATATGGGATAGGCCTGCCAATAGCCAGTGACTTGCGTCGCTTTATCGAAGAAGAAGCTGTCCTTGTTTGGCTGCCATTTCTCAGTGGATTCTGTCTGCAGACCCGTGACCAGCACCAGCAGAGGGTTACTTAAGCCCTTCACTTCCTATTTCAGAGCTACAACGTGATACCTTTCTATGACGTAGACTAGTACACTGACTTCAGGAACCTGGTGTATCCACCGCCAATGACAGTTGTGTTGAATGATGCTACCAGTGCCGCTGAGGAGCCCGTGGACGAGGAAGAAGTGGACACTGCAGTGAATGCGTCGATTGCTGCCAGTCATTCCTTTAGATAGATAACCCCTTTGCTTGCTTGCTCAAAATGTAACTCTCCTACTTTAGATAAGCCTGATAAAAGGCTATTGTATATAATATATCTTGATACTTGTATATTTTGGAAATCGGCCTCCTAGCCATTTTGTAACTAAAGAACATATATATAAATATATACTTCTCATTTTTAAGGAAAATCCATGCACTTTTTGCTTCTATGTTTGAAATTTTCTAGGTTTGCAAGTCTTGTTTACTATTTCTCCATGTATGAGTGTATTTGTGTAATAGTAACTCTGGTGTTTTACCCGCCAATGATAATGAATAAATGTGTAGAAAGACAATTGATTTATAAAAAGAACAGGCCAAAAACAGGAAAGGAAATAAAAGCACTATTTACATCTGTATAAGGTAGAGCTTAATGCCTAATGGAACAACTTAAGATGAATCCCATTGACCGGGATTCCTAACAGCTCTTGTTCCATATTTTCCAGCTTAAAAGCGTTGTGTTGTTTGCACCAAATGATTTTGAAGGGTCCCTCCCATAGGCTATCAAATTTACCGTGCTGACCTGGCTTTGCAGCCCTGCTATCATATTTTAGCACTAAGTCTCTGCTTTTCAGACCTTGGTAAGAAGCCTTCTTGTCAAACCATCGTTTGACCACCTGTTGACGATTTGTCGTTGCTATTAGGGAATTCTCCCTTTTTCCTTGTACTTCCAACAGTTCGGCGAGCAGAACCTCCATGGCTTCATTTTGTTCTATCTCAAGGGATTTCAACAACTGTATTGTTGGGATCTCCATAGAGTTAGGCAACAACGCCTCCTTCCCATACACCAGCTCATAAGGTGAAGTCTTAAGGACTTGCTTAGGGGTTATGTGGTTTTCCCAGAGCACTTTTTGAAGATTTTTATGCCATTCCCTCTAGTGTTTTGAGCCAACTTTTTTAAGGAGTCAGACTAAGCTTTTGTTTGTTGACTCGGCTAGGCCATTTCCCTGTGGATAATAATTTGATGAGGCCTTAAGGAATATGCCATTTTTTAATGCAAAGTGACATACCTTTGTACCTAGAAATACTCTGGCATTGTCCGAAATGATTATCTTCAGAGGGTCGAACCTTGTCACCAGTGCTTCAAGGAAGTCTACAATCTCTGTTTCTGTTGCCCCCTTAAGGGGAACAGCTTCCGCCCACCTTGTGAAGTAATCTGTAGCCATTAGAATCCATTTACGTTCGGCACTAGAAACTGGGTTGATCATTCTGATGAAGTCCAGGCCCCATTGCGCAAATGGTTCATCTGCCATGATAGGTTTGAGGGGCATCGCTGAATTCTTCCTTTTGTCAGAGAAGAACTGACATTTCTTACAAGCCCTTACCAGAGAGTAGGAGTCACTAAAAAGTGTAGGCCAGTAATATCCAGCTCGCAGGACTTTGATGGCAGTAGTTTTGGTGGAGAAATGTCCACCTTCATTGCTATTATGAAATGCGTCGAGGATCCTCTGCGCCTCCCCTGAAGTAATGCATCGCAGGAGCACACCATTGAAATTTCTTTTGAAAAGGACTCCTATCAGCGTATATCTACAATTCTTAAGCCGGTAATACCTTCTTTTTTGGGATGAGAGGCCTAGCAGATACTTTCCGGTTTGCATGAAATTCATTCTATCTGTCAGCCAATTATCTTCCGATCCCGATCCATTTATCAGGACAAGCTCTGGCTGTTCCTCCTTAGCAGGTACCTCCTCATTCTGTGCCATATACTCACACAGTCCTCTGCCTTTAACAATCTTAGTAGGCCTGACCTTGATGTCATACTCCAAGATCTTAGTAATCCAATCGGCCCTTTTTTCTATGATCTCTCCTTCCATGATGTATTCCTGCACACTAGAATGTGCGACATATACCAGAACCTTGTTGCGAGAAATTAGATGGTGGAATTTTTTAAGTCCCTTTACTATTGCAAAAGCCTGTCTTTCGACGAAGTTATAATTCACCCCATATTCCTTTAGGGTTCGGGAATAGAATGCCACTGGATGCTCTCCCTTTCCTTCACTACCCTTTTGAGTCAGGACAATAGCAATACTGGACTTGCTACTGAAGGCATACATTATAAAATCTTTGCATTGATCTGGATTAATCAGCATCAGGGCTATGGAGATCACTTCTTTGACCTTTTCAAAAGCCTCTCGAGCTTCCGTTGTCCACTTGAAAATTTGATCATTTTTCAGCATTAGGGTGATCGGCCTAATTATTCCTGCAAAATCATAAATAAATTTGCTGACGAAATTTACTTTACTGAGAAAAGACTGGACACCTTTCTTATTTACCGAAAGGGGAAGTTCCTTGATAGCCTTTACTCATTTGGAGTCAATTGAAATACCTTCTTTAGACACAACATGCCCTAACAGCTTACCCTGCGGTACTCCGAATATGCATTTCTTTGGATTTAAAAAAACCCTGAACTCCTGGCATTTTTTAAAAACTAATTCCAAATGATCAAAATGATCATCTTTAGATTTAGAGAACACAGTAAGGTCATCCAAATAGATTAGAATAAACTTATTGATCAGTTCGCTGAATGTGATGTCCATATCTCACTGGAAGATTGCCCCTGCATTGGATAAACCAAAGGGCATTTTAGCATATGCAAATGTTCCCCACTTGGTGGTGAACGTAGTCTTGTGCTGATCTTCTTCTTTAACTCGAATCTGGTTATAGCCAAAGAAGCCATCCAGCAAAGAGAACATTTTTGATCCTGCGACAGTCTGGAGGATCAACTCCATAGAAGGCAATGGATAGTGATCTTTCAGAGATGCTCTATTCAGGTCTCAGAAGTCCACGCATAAACGGATATCACCATTCTTTTTTCAGACTGGTACCAGATTTGATACCCAAGTACTATGTTTGATTGGGAAGACAATATGTGACTCAATGAGTTTGGTTAGCTCTTGTGCCATTAGGGCCTCAACTTTAGGGTTGACTGGCCTTTGTTTCTGTCGGACTAGTTTCGCACCTTCTGTTAGCTCAATAGTATGTTGAATGATGCCAAGATTGTAACCCTCCAGATCATCGTAGGACCAGGCCACTACTCCATATTTTTTGCAAAAACTGATAAGCCTTTCTCTATCTTGTTGTGGGACATCTTTTACGACTCAGAGATTCCTGTCATCGGAGACCCGAAGGTTTTCATAATCACTTTTGTCTGCCACGAACTTTCGCTTATCATTTCGGGCATCACTACAATCAAAAAAATTCTCGAGTAACTAATCCTTTCAGAAGTTTATTTGACTTCAGCTGCATAATTTGTCCTTCATAGGCCTTGGTGATCTTTGGTTGAAGTTGATCAGCAAATTCCCCTGAGTGCTGGATAAACGAGGCAATGTGCTCATCGCTCTCAAAGACTTTCCAACTCTGATCATTGTCAGGAATTGTTGGTCGAACAAGCACTCGCACTGAATATTTGTTCTAAAGCAAGTCAGAAACAGGATCAAACTGAGCACCGGTCACCGCCATGCGATCTGCATCGTTATTCTACGTTCGAGGAACGGTCAAGATGTTGAAAGCTTCAAAACTTTCAATCAGGTCCCAGATTCGATGTCAATAGGATCTCATTCGGACATTCTTCACCACAGACATCCTTCAGACCTGATTAACTACTAGTTCAGAATCTTCGAACACAATCAATTGCTTAATACCCATTTGTTCAGCTAGGCTTAGGCCTTGGACTAACCCTTCATATTTAGCTTCATTGTTTGAACAGGTGAATTGGAATCGGAAAGACCTCAACAACTTTTCATTTTGTGAGGATATTAGACATACCCCGGCTCCAGCTCCAACTTTGCTCCTTGCTTCGTCAAAATACAATGTCCACGGCTCATTTGCTTGGTTATCGTTGGATTCTTTGATGACCTTTGGAAGAACTTGGTCTTCATCATAAATCACATATGTGCCCAATCTGGTAGCATGATAATTCCCGAAAGGATCATTGTTTATGTGTTCGCTCAACAAAGCATCTTCCTTATCATTTTAGTCTCCACTCACCTTCTCCTCTTATAGCAGTTCGACACTATACATGTCCTACTTGGTGATAGAGGTATGTGCGGCCTCAAAATTGATCAAGGCCTCGTCCGCCACTTGTTCGGAATGTAGAGCCTCCAATTCTATCTTCATTTTTTCTCCAAGCTTGGTCCTAAGTATTAAATGTGACCAATCTAAAGACAAGTATCCGCCGACCTTCGAAGTAAATTCTTGAGATAGACAGAGACCAAACATAGGTGGAACATCTATGATCAATGTATCTTGTGCGACTGTGATACTTGGGTAGGAAAATAGAGTTAACGGAAGCGCTTTGATGACACCCACAGTATCAACTTTATTTCCATCCAGCTGCATTACCCCCTTCTTCATAGGTTTGTAGCTAAGTCCCAAGGCTTCGGCTATCAGTTTTGGCATAACCGTTGTACTAGTGCCAGAATCAATCATAGCGTTGTGTAATAGCTTTTCCCCTACAATGAGAGTCAAGAAGAAGGGTTGAGGTTTTGGCCTACCTCCACCTTCCGCATGGGATTCCTTTGCTTTGTCTGCAAGAACCTTAGCTAGTGGCATTTGGTAAACCACCTCTGAACTGGCAGACAGCTCTGTTGGTGCCAAGGGGATCTCTTGCTGAAGCACCTTTTGTAGCATAGTCTTATGTTCCGGGATAGCTAGAATGTCCCATAAAGACACATTAGCGGATGATTTCTTTAATTGCTCCACCACATTAAAGGGCGACAAGCCCGGAGATTTCTGCTCCTTTGTTCTTGTTATGATAATTTCTTTACGTGGTTGAGAAGGCGAAGAGACGGTCGAAGCGCCAGGCATTTGATCGAACATGCCTTTGCATTGTGGGCTGTCTGGAAGTGAAACAACAGGCTCACCAATGAATCTCCTCTTTGAGCATGTGTTATAGTCAAATTGCACCTGCGGTGTTTTAGATATGGATACATCATTAGCAAACATCGTTTCCACCTCTTCCATCCAAGAGAAGAGGGCATGATCCAGAGCAATGTCAGACTCTTACTCTAAAGACATTCCTTGCATTTGCGCGGTAAGGACCGCATTCTCCACTAGCGAGTCATAAATATGTCCTCCATTTTCTGCTGTAATACCTTGATTGCATTGTTCTGCCACCTTCTGTTGTAAGTTGCCACACGGACAATTTTGGGGCATATGTGCATCATTATAGGGGAAACACCATGGATTGATGTTGTCAATAAGATTGTTTTGTCCCGCAATTAATTCCCTACTCAAACTTGGTGACGCACTTGTGAGCGGAGTAGGCACCGGGACCATTTGGTTGGTAGTCGGCGCTGGTGGATTAGTACAAGGTGCACTTTGATATTGATTTTGCTGGTAAGTGGACCGCCCACCTTGATAGTTCTGATATGCGGGCCATGGAGGCGTTGTTTGGTTCTGCTTGAGAGTTGTTATGTCATTTTCCATAGTTTGCAACATCTCCTTGAGGACGCCTATTTCATCCTTGGAAGAACCTGATGTAGAAGTCAAGCCTTCAGGATCGACCGCATAGGAGTACATCGACTGGGAGGTTGTTGCCGCACTAGTCGATGCAACCTCTTGTGCTGAGTTTGATATTTTAGAAAATATCGGGATAATAGGTTGAGGAGGAAACTTTCCGCAATCTATCAAATGATTCTCAGCTTTGATAGCGGTAGCATAAGCATTTGGTAGAGTGGCTCCTCCCAAAGACTTAATCATCACAGAAATGTCGGGGTTAATGGACTTTAGATAAAATATGAATGGACAGGAATCCTTTGCCAACTTGAGTGAAATCAGGCATTGAAATCTGTCAGAGCCTCTTGGGGCGCTCATCTTATGACGAATAGCTGATAATATAATGAAGAAAGATCTTCGTCATTTGAGAACCTTTCATAGAATGGATCTCTAAGGTCATCCTAAGTGTGAGTTGTATTAGGAGTCAGTGTTCAATACCAGTCCAGAGCCTTGCCTTTGAAGGACGCAGCGAAGAGCCTCAGGGCAACATTCTGTGCTGTAATACCATGTACCAAGCATACATCCGCTACATCCTGCAAATGTTCTACTGGCATTTTTGTGTTGTCCCCGACAAATTTGGGAAGAGCTTTCAGGGCCAAAATTGGGATAGCGCCCCAAACAGCAGGCGCTGCCAGAGCTACCAGGGGACTTCCAGCATCCCATGCCACATAGTTTCTATTCGCAGCCGGCAACATGGTGAGAGGAAAGGGTGGTGGGAATGGAACGGTTACTAACTGATTTGCGGCCTAGACTGTCCCTAGCGGAGGTACTAGTAAACCTGGGTTATTTGCAGTTTGGGATCTAGTTACAGGCCGATGGCTCATACACCCCTCTATAAGGCAATTTCATTAGTAAATGGTCCCACCGGGCATGCCAGAAAAAGGATAAACTATTGACACCAAAAATTGACGAGGTAACAGTGCCTTATGGGAAACTCAGTTCAAGGGGGACCCCTTTGCACCAAACTGAGTGACCTCCAGATTTTAAAGAAGCCGGCTTCTTCTATAATGGGTTTTTGGAAAGGGAAAAGGAAACGGATATAACGAAGCAAAGTCTAATCTAAGGTGATGCACCAAAATTTTCTGATGGGCACGATAAATCATAGATTTAAGGGCCTGAATGGTGTTGTCACGTTCCAAAATGTCGGAGACTTAAAGTTATAGCATAAACAATTCATTTATTGACATAAAATAGTATCACATACATCCTTACTACTAAAAAGAGTCATTTAGACATAATTTAGATAAGCAAGCTTGTATTCAATATATAGAAGTCTTGTCAAATGAAATGCTTAAGAAAATAAAAAACACAGTTTATAGTTTAATCAATACATGAAAAAAAATAGAAAGGCTGAATAGTTGGCACAGTCTGAAAGTTTCTTGCAAATAAAACATATAAAAGAGGCCTGGTGTCTCTTGCTAAAACTAGTATCATTTTTCTAAATTTTCTTCCACCCTTTCTTGTCGACAGAGAGAGTATATATAGCCGGAGAGAAAACTCCCACCGCTTTGGAGAGCTATAACAGAAAAGATCCCACAATCTCCTACAATGATGCCCGAATCAGAAGATTTTCAATGCCATTACAATGGCAACGAGTTAGAACACAACATCTGGTCATCCTGGTGCAGATGAATCCCTCGTAATGATGGCAGTGGTCCCATCCAGGCCCGAGGCTACAAGTGTCATCCACCGCTTTAGAAATCATGAAGAGTGGCACCCAATAGCATAGTCTCCCTCAACCAGCCTATCGCCTGCTTCGAGGATCAGTGTAAGGCACGTGGCAACCTATCGCTGCCCGAATGAAAACTTCTCTTGCTGCTGCTAAGAGATTGCGAAGAAGCAACATGTGTCCAATGGGCTGAGGTCTTTGTTGTAGTGGAGAGAAAGCTGCATCAACCGGGTGCGAAAGATGCGTGGCAGTGTTTCGCAACCTGCAGTTGCTCACCTCCCTGCTGTGTTGAAAAGATGTGAACGGTTGCCACTTAGCAGTAGGTAGGGCCCACCAAAAATAAAAGAAGACCTGCGAAAGAATTTTGCAGCCCGCAGCTGCTTATTTCATTCCCGCATGAAAAGCTTGCGATACGCCGCCACGTAGCAAGATGTGGGTCCCTCTGACAATCTTTAGAAATGACGACCCCCACAGAAGGCTTTCGTGACCTGAAGAGACCTCAAAGCAAAAAAAAATAAAAACCTCCGCAAGCGAGACACGTGGACGCCCAGTGCAGCTCCTCAAGACCTGAAGGGGAAGCCGCTACCCGAAGTTGCGAAGCAGAGATGCGCAAAAGGGAGAGATCAAAATTCGATAGAAAGCTGACTAAACTCAGCGACTCACAGGCCGGTGCATACACATTTACAAAAGAAACCCGAAGGGAGCTGTTCGAATATTTATTTTAACACTTACCAAGTGTGGATTTTAAATGTTCATGTTTGGTAAACTTGTACTTGATATATTCAAATTTGGTATGTATGTATTTGGTGGGATAATGTTATTTTTTTGAAGACTCGTGCATTAATTGTTTGGATAATAGATTTGTATGTTTGGAATTTGATTTGAATCTACCATAGGGAAAGGTGTTCCAAAATTTAGATTGGGAATACTTACATTTGTTTTACCATTGAGGTTTGTAGGATATAATTATGCTATGTATGGATTGCATAAATGTGAGTTTTGATAATCAATCGGCATTGTAAGGCTTTGATAGTTTGGTTGATTTAGACCACTCATGATGTATGAATAAATTTTATATTCCATGTTTTTCTTGTGTTTTAACCTTTTTCACCTCTAAGTAATTTAGGACCAATGATGAGATGAAGGATGAAAGGGGTGAATAATATGGGTGTTGAACTTTTAGGAACTTTGGATCAATGCTAGACTTTAGGATTGGCTTTTGATTGTTTTGATTTGGATAATGAACATGTGAATCCCAAGATGTTAGATGTTATCTTAGGATGAACTTGTTCAAAAGGGTGATAATTTAACTAAGTGTGTGAGGAAGGATTCATCCACACACACCTAACTAAACAAATAATTTTTATTTGGTTTAAGGATGTACCTAAGTCTAGATAATGATGTTTCCAAAGCTCTAAAGTTGTTTGTTGGATGGAGATGATAAATGTTTGGATGGATGAAGTATTTGATTTTGATGCTAAATGAACCTAAGAACGACCTTGTTTCTAAGACCAAGATAGTGAAGAACATGTTTTTCCATAAAAGTAGTTCAAACCAAAAGACCAATGTTTGCATGGAAAACCATATGACCAAAAGATACCAAGCACATGTGTGGGGTTCAATTGATTTAATCTTAGTTAATGAATTTTTTTTATCACAAACACTTGCTTGCTTAGCTTATCAAACTAAATGTCTATATCTCAATTTATTTTCATCCCACAAGGTCCATTATGTGGAAATCGAGAAAATTCAAGGAAATAGTTCCCTAATGTTGACTTTAGAGAGAAAATTGAGATATAAATCCAAATACTTAGAAGCGTCTAAGTATAGAATCCCCAGGGACAAGCAGTAATACTTGGATTTTTTAAAGGTATTTGCTCCTTCTAAAGGGTTTGAAATTCTAATGATTTTGTTGAATGTTTGTTTTCAAGATTTTGGATCCAAGCAATGTGTTTTAATTGACTCAAAGATTGCACAACCCTAGGATGGAAAAGAAAATATTTGTTGAATTTCCACTTGGATTTCTCCAGCTATGCTTATTCAGAGCGGATGATTAGAAGCTTGACCACACTGACTACCCTCCATGGTACACACTTCTTGGGTCATCCAAGCTTTAGTTCTCATGAATCTCCCATGACAAACTTTTCATCTCTACTAAGAACCGCAAATACGTGGGACAGCTCTAGAGGTCTAACCTCCTAACACCAACAAATATTGGGATTTTTGGCTACTACACAAGGGTTTGTAATAAGTGCATCGAGTTCAAAGGACATGATGATAAACTCCCTCAAGAGGTCTCTCATCCCTTAGATCAAGGGCTTTACGCATCATAAAGATACCGAGGGAGAGCTATCATGCATCACTAAGTTGATTGCAAACTTTCCTTGCAACCATAAATTTATATAGCGGTTCATAAGAACCTAGCTTATGCTCATTACTGCTTGGGTCGTTCCCTTGGGGTGAGTACTTTTTTCCCACCAAAGCAGGCCCTCTAAAGGTGACCAATAGTGATTAAGTACATCCGTAGTTCGATCAATCTTTGTTTTGGTGAACAAAGAGAGAACACACGCAATGCATTTTCTCACACTAGCAAGATTTGTTCAATTTTAAAAACTCAAATTTGAAATGTGGAGGAAATATTTTAGGCAACCTAATATCCCCAAAATGCTTTTGATTCTCAAGATCTTTGTGAAGCATGAGAGAACTAAATACACATTTGAACGATATTATTTTGTAAAGAAGATTGCAAAACAAGACAAGCACATGTTCATTTTAGTCCTCAAAAGTAGTAAATGGGTTCTTTTTATAGCACCAAATTTGAGTGTTTGAAGTTGTTTGTCCAATTTTTAAAACCAAAAATCAAATCTAGTGAGTTTCTAATGTTCTTTTTAACCTTACTTTGACAAAGCTTTTGTAGATGGTTAATTTTAAGCCCAAAGTAATGCCAATTGGTCCTAAAGCATGAATGAAAAATAATATATGATTGGTTATTTTCCCATGAGTGTTTGAAAACACTATTACAATGGATATCAAATGTTTTTTGTTTCACTTCTGTAGACACGTAAAATGTACCGATTAACATCGTGCAGCATGATCTTGACTTACTAACATTGTTTCTTCCTAAATCATCCCTCAGTTTAACCATTTAATCAAATCTCCTTATTTGATTAAATTCATCAATATTCCTCTCTTAATTTAATAAATCATTTTATCTAAGTAATTCAATCTCTTTTATTAATTAAATCAATCCATCTGATCTAATTATCCCTATTTAATTAAATAATCAATTTATTTGATTAAATCTCTAAAGTCTACCCATTAAATTAAATAAATTAAAATATTATTTGATTTAATCTAACACCATCTCACTTAATTAAATAAATCAAAATCCTATTTAATTAACCTATTATCATATTCCTCTCTTATTTGATTTAAATAAATCCATAAATTTGAGTCAAATAGGTCACATCATCTAATCTCTCTCATTAAATTAATTAACCCTTGATTAATTTAATCTCATCTCATGTCCCATCCTCTAGATAATACAAGTTGCACATGAAAATAGATTTATTTCATTTATTAAATCTCTATTTTCCTCACAAGGCATCTTTTAGAATATTCTCTCAATTTGAATTCAAAAAATTCCAAGTCAACATGTACATCCAACAAGGCAATAAATTCATCTTACATGTCCTTTGCCTTGAGCCAAGTGGAATTTATTACATTTTCCCTCCCCTTTTGCATGTCATTTAAACAAATTTGAAATTCAAAATTATGCATTTATTGGCACAATCCCCAAATCTTGCACATCCTTCATCCATTCATAGCTTGACAAGTGGCATCTTGCCATTGGATGAATGTTAGTCCCACATTGCTCAAAATTGGACATTCATCTATCTTGAAATTCTATAAATAAAGAGCTCATATCCTCATTTTAGTAACTACAATTTATGCAAAGTTACCATGCTCAAATATCTCTCAAATTTCATCCATTATCATTGAGTTCTTAGCTAGGTTTTTGTAGATTTTTGGCTTAGAGTTCTCATCCTTCACCAACAAAGTGGATCAAATCATCTTCAACACATCAATTTTGCATCTTAGGAATTGGGAAAGGGCCAATTTTCACATCAAATTGGCACCAATTCCCCCATGGGATCATGTGTTTGCTTTTCTAATTAGGATTTAATCTTTGTTTTGTCATTCTCATTGAGTTCTTCACTATATTCTTCCTAATTTGAATGTTGTAAATGGATTTCATGGGCAATCTGTGTTTTGGCTTCTAATATCTCATCTAACTTGTTTATTCTTGTTGTTTTGCATGCACCAAGGCTGGGGTTCGCACAACTTCAATGCTCCATGTTCCTCTTAAAACCTACAATCAATGCTCAAAATGTTAGGTGAGATCAAGAAACAAGAAGATATGAGGGTTAAATAAATGATTAAGCATAAAAGCCCTAAAACTTAGATCAAGTTACATTGTGATTTGACTTTAGGTGTAAAATTGAAAATTTTAACTCTACAAAAATTGAGAAACACCTACACCATTGCATAGTTTATGAAATTCTACCCAATTTCAAGATAAAAAAGCTTAAAAAAATACCTTCATATGACCAAGATATGGTCATTTTAAGATTCACTATAAAAGTAAAAAAATAATAGTGTCACCATTTGAACATGATTAGCGTCACTATTTAATACTTTCAGCGTTGCTATTTATAATTGTGTCACTATTTGAGTAATTCAGCACATCACTCTGCCTCTGTGGAAAACAGAGACCACGTTTGCATCGATGTTTTTCTTTTCAACGTTGTTACAACCTAGAAAGATAGAAAAGAGAAAAAATGTGTTAATTTCAAGATTTGTGCCCTCCTTCTAGCACCAAAATGTGAATGCTTTTCCTAAACCTGCTCAAACATGAACAAACAATCAAACATTAGCCAATAAACAAGTCTAAACAAGCATTCCCCATGAAATTTATTCAAAACACAAGAACAAGAAAACAAAGTAAAATATCAAATAAAAGCTAATGAAATCTTATTCAAATGCTGAAACTAGCATCCCTTGGGGGAATTGGTGCTTCTTTGATGTGGAAAGAAGCCCTTTCCCAATCCCTTGACAAGCTTGATGATAGATGTGTGATTCTTGATGAAAAATGCCAATAACCTACCTATGGATGATGAATTATATGCTAACTTGGATGAAAATGTGGATGAACTTGTGGATCCAAATGAGCATAATGATTTTACATGGATTGTGGATGATCAAATCAAATAGAGAAGGCCTCTATTTATAAGGAAGGATGGAGGAATGAAGAATAAGATGAATGTGAGATTAAAGAAGGGACCAATGGAATTGTGCCACTTGTCAACATGCTAATGAATGAGAGTGGAGCACATTTTAAACAATGTGCATGTTAAATGCATGTAGGTGGAATTTGAATTTGAAGAGGTGACTTGTGTAAAGAGAGATGTAAGAGGAATTAATGCCAAGTTAGCTCAAGGAGAGGGCATGTAAGAGCCTTCAATGCAAAGGTGGAGGACAAAAGTCATTTGCAAGGGAGAATTCAAATAAGTGAAATATTCTAAGAATATGCCACATTTGAATGAAAATAAAGGAATTAATAAATCAAATAAATTGATTCACATGTGCAACTTGCAAAAGCTAGAGGAATGGAGGATTAGTGTTAGGAGTTAATTAATCTGAGATTAATTAACTTAGATGGAATTAGTTGATATTGCATTTGATTTAGATATTTAGATTTATTTAAATCAAATGAGAAGATAGTGGAAGATTAGTATTTTAATTAAATAAAATGATTTATCCAATTAAATGAAGAACATCAAGATTCAATTAAATAAAGTTGATTTATTTAATTAAAGGAGGAACATTAGGATTTAATTAAATAAAGTTGATTTATTTAATTAAAAGAGGAACATTAGGATTTAATTAAATAAAATTGATTTATTTAATTAAAAGAGGAAAATGGAGGAATTTAATGAATTTAATCAAATAAAGATTATTCAATTAAATGGTTAGTATGGATGTGATTAAGAAAGAATTGGTGTTAGTGAATCAGGATCGAGTGCATGATATCAATCAGAATAATTGGTGTCTACAAATGCCATATTATGGTCCATCATATTACAGTGGTGAATGGAGAAGGCTAGAAAAATATAAGCCTAGCATGTCAACATATGGTCTAAATTTGAATGTCTACACATCGTCTCCAATTGGAAAGTGGAAAAGAAATAAATAGAAGTCATCTTATGTATATAGATGGATGTGCATACACACACAAAAATATTGTAGGATTTATAAATAGTAGTAAGGGAAGGGACCCTAATGTAAGATCAAATTGTCAATTTGTTGAGGTTATAAATGATAAAGATGGAGATATGGAAAGAGAGGTTGATAGATTGATAACGGTTGAGGCTATTAAGGACCTTAACATTGGGGATAAGTTATTGATTGATTACCCCTTCTTAAATCGCACTCCTGCATGAAAGAAAAGGGAAGAACAAGGTCTCCCTAAGGATGTTCTTAAGGGCAGAAAACCAAAGAATAATAAATGAGTGTGGACTGATGTTTTATAAACTATGTTGTCAGTTGTGTTTTATTTAAATTATTGTACAAAAAGGTAGTCTATAAAATAATTTTCCATTATTCAATTGATGTATATATGTTCATACATTTTATATTTTTATTTTTTAAGCCATATTTGATTATATTTCTTTGAAATTGATACATTTATGATTTATCCAATTGTTGGAAAATATTAAATAATATTTGCATTTGTTGATAGGTAGAAGATGCTGATGAAACACATACTAATACCCATGATCCAACTGGGTTATTAAAATTTGGATGGGATGATCCAAACAATCCTTTAAACAATACCAGGGCGAGAAGAGCAAGTTTGAAGAGATTACTACTAGTTGAGAAATTTGAAGAGTTGATGAGATCTGCATACACTAATGACATGCCACCTAGCCTTAATAATTATGATCATGATAGTGAAAATGTAATGCATGAAGAAGGATTGAATGAAATGCTTACAGGTTTCTTTAGGGATGGAAACAATGATGATAATAATGATCATATGGTTGACAGTAACGATGATAGCAGGGGTAATTGTCACCAATGTAATGTTAATGATAACAACCTGAAAGACTCCATCAAGCAAGAAGCGAAGACACCCGTGCTCAAATCGGGTGCAAGTAGAACCTCAAAACTGGCATGCACATTAATATTATTAGAAATCAATTCACTATTTGGTTGGTCAAACAAAGGATTCACTTCCCTACTGAAGTGAGTTGAAATTTATTTCTTACTTTGCATTGTCAATTGGTGTATACAATTTGTAAACATTCATCAACTTCGTTTATATTTCTTTAAGGGAATTTTAAAACCATATATTGTATATAAACAGTCCTATTATAAATTGACATATCAAGAATTTTCATCATAAGTCAATTTATTTAATCTTTGGAAATCTTATAGGGCACTAAAAACTAAAATATTCCCTAAAGAGAATGTGTTGCCATCAACTTGCAGAGAGGCACGTCTATTGTTGGTTGAGTTGGGGATTGAATATAAGCAAATTCATTCATGTAAAAATGATTGCATTTTCTACATAGATGAATATTAGAACAAGGTAGAATGTCATGTATGCAAAGAGAAGAGATATCATACAAATGTACAAGGTCCTACAGTTCCAAAGAAGGTTTTACATCACATGCCAATTATACCTAGACTTCAATGAATTTTTTGTTGCAAGTCGCTTACATAATTGATGGACTAGCATGCAAAGAATAGGAGTAAAGATGGATTCATATGAATTCTAGCTAACTCCAAAGCAATGAAACACATAGAGGGAAAATGGCCAAGAAAATTCAAAGATGAACCCCCTAGTATCAGGTTTGGTCTTGTAATTGATAGAGTATGCCCATTCTCTTTCCTAAGCTCAAATTATAGTGTTTGGCCAATCGGATTGATAGTATATAATATTACCCCATGGATGAGTGTTAGAAAGGAGCACCTTATGCTAACTCTCCTTGTTCTAGGAAAACATCAAATTAAAAACATGGATGTTTATCTTGTGCCTTTTATTGATGAGATGCAACTGCTATGGAAAGGCATAAGAATGTATGACATATCGCGTCCTCCATCAATAGGTCCTTCATGTTGTATGGTGTGCTATGTTGGACTATTCATAATTTCCCAAGACTTGGTGTTTGTTCTAGTAAGATAAAATATTTACGTATTTATACTATTTTTTTGATGTTACTAACATTACTTGTTGAATCGTAGGGCTTCAAACAAAGGGGATATTTGCATGTCCAAGATGTGCAGAACAATTTCAAGGGCGGTATTCTAAAGATCTACATAAATTTATTTTCGCAAACAATAGGGTTTTTCTAGTACTAGATCATAGGTTTAGAAATCCATTGAAGAATCAATTTGATGGAAACGTTGAAAATAGAGGCCGTCCCATGATTATGGGTCTAAGTGGTTGGCTAAAGAAGTATGAAGATGTTGAATTGAAAGCTTGGGAGCATTTTTTTGATTAGGGTGATTCAATTGAATAATAGAACAAGTTGTAGTTAATATGCCAGAAGGAATGAAAAGGAAATCCATATTTTATGAGCTCCCTTACTGGAAGGATTTATTAATATGTCTCCTATTAGATCCATGCACATCTTCAAAAATGTCCCAAATTCTATATTTTGACATATATTAGGAAAATACAATGACACCTTGTCTTTGAGGAGAGATATTGCTCTTTCGCGTACCAAATTTGATAGAACACATTTGTGTCCAAGCAGGGAAAATGAAACATATGTAGAAGCTCCATGGATTTTGACAAAAAAAAAGTTAGACCAACTAAAAAATGTCATAGGTTCAATAAGGACACCTACTAGTTATTGGTCATCATTGGCTAAAGCTTTTATAGTTGATGGACATATCACAAGATTTAAAACACATGATTTTTCATAATTTTATGAAGGTATTATATATTATCATTTAACATTTACTAGTAACATTGATTAAGTACTAAATATACTTTGATATTTTGTTGTGTGAGAAAAAATTACTAATGACCTTTTCATAAATGTGTTTGATAGCATATCATGCCATTGGCAATTAGGGGGGATTCCTATCTTACTGTTGACTTAAGGAATGCCATAAATCAATTTTCAGCATTTAGAAGGTATGTGGTTATATGAAATGTTCATGTTGAGAGACATAGAAATATTATATTGCATTTTAATTTATGACTAAAGGTTCATACTAATTTACTATTCTTATATTAGGTGAGTGACCTCCAAGGAGATCCACGAATTTGAAGTACCAAAGTGGAAGAAGGAAATTATAGAAATTGTATGTGTATTTGAGAAGGAGCTCCCTACAAGTTTCATGGACCTACAAGTCCATTTACTTATACACCTAGTCGATGACATTGAATTGGTGGGTGTCGTATCAAAGAGGTGGATGTTTTTCTTTGAGAGGTATATGAAAACTCTTAAAAGATATGTCCGACAAAAGGCACATCCAAAGGGTTGCATGGATGAAGAGTATGTATTGAATGAAGCATTTTTCTTCTTGTGTGAATTCCTTGGTAAGGATTTTGAAGATGGGCCATGCATCTAGGATGAAGAACGAGAATCGGATATTATTGATGGAGAAAAACCACAATCTAATGGTGTTCAAGTAGAAATTAGTAAGTAAATTCATGATCAATGTGGTTGTTTTTCTTGCAATCATTAATTTACTTTGTAATTTATTTCTCAAATTAACAACATGGCATTTGGAGTTTGAAATAAACATGTGGGTAAACCCACAAAACTAGTTTACAATTTGAGTGAGGAAGGAAAAATTGCAAAAATAACCCCATGCAAAAAAAATTGGTTTTTGTGGTTTGAATGAACCCTTTGGTTCAAGCAAACCAAAAGAGGGTTTGAATGAACCCTAGTTCAAGCAAACCAATTAAATGTGAGGTCCCACCATTCCATTCTGCACCAAAAACATAAAGAAAACATTTTTGAAATGGGTTTGAATGAACTCCCCTAGGGGTTCGCTTTGAACCCCCCGTTCAATCTCGAACCCCTTCACCTTCACCCTCGTGCACCAAAA